>JARFXV010000090.1:0-82500 GCA_031761425.1 Cosmopolites sordidus | reverse complement strand
CTTGGAAGATAACGTAAGACCTGATACTGCTGTGTAAATCCAGGAAAAATTGATGATCTAAAACAAGAGATTGCAGAAAAGGCTTTAGCAAAGAACGGGATATGTTTGGCCGATATATCAAGCCTAGAGTAGCGAAACAAGAAAGGTAATTCGACACATCGAATGAATAAATGGAAAAATGAAGTTGATAACCTGGTTATCGTCCAAGAACCACAATATTCCGACATGATAACTAAATTCTTGTGACCAGAACAGGAGCATATTAACCTGGACGGTTTATGGTTTCAACAGAATGACGCTACACCGCATATAGGTGCTGAAGCAAATGCTACGTTATACTTGATCACATCTTTAAAAATAAGTTTTAACATTGTGTATATTTTTTTTCACAGCATTTATTTCTATTTACAATTACAATGAACAAAAATTGAACTATAACATATATGTTGTAAATATGACTTATTTTGTTTTCCAGCAGATGTAAACATATCCATTCAGATTTATTCCTAACTTCTCCACATATTTTACACTCCTTTTTTATTTCTCCTTTTACCGTTCTAAAAGTTAGATGTAGTTTGTATAAACCATGGAGCATCACATATTGTTCGAAGCACTTTAGATTGGAACCTCTCTAAGATATCAATGTTGGTAGTCGGCTCAGTCCCCCATAACAGCAATCCATAAGGAAATACACATGAAGGCTACTTTGCAAATAATTACCTTGTTAATTGCACTTATCTAAATGTGACCCAATATATTTGACAGAGTGTCAAAGAGTTTGTGGTATTGGTTGATTATTTAACGCCATTAGGGGTGCTTTTACACGTTTTGTAAATGTGACGTTAGTGGAACTTGTTTCTCATTTAATCTTATTTTCTAAGTCGCTATCCAACTTTGTATCTTGTCATATTTACAATATTTACATTCAGGTTCGCGTTGATTTACCTTCAATTAGTCAAGTTGTTTTAAATTGAAAATGTGGTTCGATCACTTGCATTACGCATATTTTTTTATTTCAACAAGGGCAAGAACAGTGTCCAAACAAAAAACAAGATTTGTGCCGTTTACGGAGAAGGTTCTGTTGGGGAGATCACGGGAGCCAAAGTTGTTTGGTCGGTTCAGAGCCGAAGAAAGAGACGCACCACGATCCGTGAGATAGCAGATAAGTTAAATGTTGGTAAATCCGTGGGTCCCCCACGAAATTAGTAAGGTAAAATCTACTAGACCAAATCTATTCTTACGATCTTTTGCGGGAAAAATATCTAAGACTCCATTTTTCAAGCGGATTTCAAAAAAATCATGGGAGGTTTGGTTTGGCAGCTGCGTTAAGTATGGCGAAATATGTTCTTCATCCAAAGAAAATTATGTTTTGCATTTAGTAGGATTAGTAGGGATCCATACACTCTGAGCTTCATCTACGCAACCAAATCATAAAGACCAACCTATACTGTTAACAATTAGATCGACTGAAAGCAGCATTTGAAGAAAAACCAACCAGAATTACCAAACAGGAAAGGCGTGACATGACAATGCATGACCACACGTTTCAATCCGGATACGGCAAAAATTGTTGAGCTTCAATTGGGATGTTTTGTTCCATCCACCTTACTCACAGGACATCGCAGCCTCGAGCTACAATCTATCCCACTCTCTCTAAAATATTTTAAACGGAAGAGCTTTTTCTCTTAAAAATATCCCTACAAACTTTCCGGGCAACCCAAATACAAGCCATATAGCAGTATAATAGAGAGCCACTGAAAAGGTATCTTTTTCACGCTGTATAAAACGGCGCCGCTTGAATTAAGCTCTTAACTCAGTTGGTCTACTATAAATCTGTTTCAATAACCATTAATTGGTTCTAAATTTAAATCGAACGAAAAAATTCCTATCCTGGATCTATATTTACCGTCGCTTAACATCTCCAGTGCAGCCAGTTGATCTTAACGGCGTTTGTTTTAAACGGTTTAATCGCCAAATTCCTGAAGATAAAACCAACTACGTACAGACCCTCTTAAAAAGTAAGTATATTTATATTTTCTGCCTATTCGATCATATCTCAATATTTGGTAATGTGACTCATTCATTATCATTTGAGGCGGAATTAATCTAAATTGCCTTTTTTTTTGGTAAACAAGTATTTATTTAAATGAGATAATTAAATATAACAGATTTTAAACGGTTGAAATATCAGTAGAAACCTAATATTTGTGGAAGATGATAAATTACTGAAAAATACCAGAAGTATCAAATTAATATTCTTAACGTACAAGATACACAAGATTCGTACACGTACAAGATTCTACAAGATAGAAGTTCAAGTAAAGATAATAATATTTATTAAAAGATTTTAATAATATACAGTGAGAGAAAAAACTATTTGAATAAACCGATTTCTTTTATTTTAATACCTTTATTTTTGTTTACATTATATCAATATAAACAACTGATTTTTAACAAAATTATACCATAATTAAATGAGAATATAATAGATATTCAATAAATAACAGTTCATGAAATAAAAATTTTGAACAGGAAACAAGTATTTTAGCACCAAAAATGTCTAAGAATGCCCGAAAAAACTTTCAGTATTTTATAGTTTCCATTATTATCTATGACAGTCTGCAACTGTTTCGGCGTTCATTCTACAAATTTTGTTATATCACTATAGAAAAGGTATACAACATTGCTCACGCCGTTTTCAATTTGTTCAAAATTCATGGCTTTATTGTAAAAACCTGGTTATACATTTATGACTCGAAGTATTGTCCATCGTTGGTCACTACTTTCTCCCATCTTTCAGGCACCATTCGAATTCCGCGTTAGACTGGAGACCGGAAGTGCTGGTCAGCCAGGCCGTGTGTCATCGATCAAAACAGGTGATAGTCGAAGGAGCAACGTCCGGAGAATAGGGCGGATGGGGTAGGACCTCCCATTTCAACGTTTCTAAGTATGGTACCCAATATCCTTGCTTTTGGGTCATTCCCAGGTCTTTGAGGCGTTTTGAAATTGCTTGTTGAGTCACCCCCAATGATCTTACCTACTCTTCTTGACATTGACACTAGTCTTCATTAAGCAATGCCTCTTATTCTTCATCTTCAAAAACTTTCGCTCTTCCACCGTTATGCCGGTCTTCGACGTGAAAATCACCCTCTTGAAGTGTTGAAACCACTCACGACACGTTCTTTCACTCAAGGCAGCCTCACCATAAGTGTCTGAGAACATTCGGTGAGCATCAACCGCATATTTCTTCATATTAAAGAAGTAAATTAAAACCACCCGTAAATGAAGAGAATTTGACTCATAAACTGACAATTTTAATCGCGAATAACTTTATGATGTAAACACAAATCGACTACTGGTGCTATGGGGTTATGTTTACAAAATTCCCATTTGCATGCCGTCTATGAGGTATTTATTTCGACGACTACTTACCCATAACGCCATCTATAGGAAAACGGCGAGAGCAAAGTTGTATACATTTTATGTTGGTCCATTCTGAGAGTAATAAAGGGTTGTCCAATAAGTTTATCAAAATTTTAATACAAAACACAACAACTACAAGGAACAATCCGGTAATTTTTATTTTATTTTGAAGAACAAGTAATGGAAATATGTTCTGAAATTAGCATTGTTCAAATGTCCGTATTGGCTTCGTCTGATGGAAGGTATTCTGGAGACCCAATTTTCGAGTAATGTTTCAAACATATCGCGTGGTATATTTTCAATGGTGGTCTGAATGTTTCGTTTAAGGTCAAGAATTGTTCAATCCTCACCATTGTTAATTTTTTTTTGTTTAAAAATAGTATTAAAATTATTCTGTTATTAATTTTTGATAATTATTAAGTTGCAAGTCATTTTTTCACTCTAGTGCTAAATAATTAGTAAAATAAAAAAAATATACGTGATACATCATACACATTTCTTTTTTAATTGAAAAAACGTGTAATAACTCTAATTATATCATTTATTCAGAAAATATAAAAAATACAATAGCATTAAAGAATTAATATACTTGTCAAAAAAAATTAATATATTAATTTTTGGTAGTATATTCATTATTCTAGTTCGCATGTATGCACCTTGAGAGCTGTAAAAGATATTCTTAGCTAAAGATATAATGGTACAACCAGGAATCGTTAGAATAACGTCAGCTCTCGAAGTGCATACATTCGAACGAACGAACGAACTTTAACCAAAATCGCTCGGAAATGAATATATTCAATTTACTGTTTTTTTTTGACAAGTACATTGATTCTTTAATGTTACTGTCTTTTTTATATTTTCTGAATAAATTATAATATTATAATTATAATATAAATTATAATAATTAGAATTATTGCAGGCTTTTTCAATTAAAAAACAAATGTGTATGATGAATAACGTACATTTTTTTATCTTACTAATTATTTAACACTAGAGACAAAAAAAAACTTAAAGCTTAATAATTATCAGAAATTAAAAACAGAATAAGTTTAATACAATTTTTTGAACAAAAAAAAATATAGTAATGGTGAGGATTTGAACCCCAAACTGGTAAGTCGGCACGCCATAAAATGTTTAAATAGATGCCTTGGATACATGTGAGATAGCGCCACTGCTACATTTCCTTCCTCTCGTCCCTTGTAGGATTGGAATACCTTCTTATATATTGTCTTACCCCAAAGGAAATAGTCCAACAATGTTAAATCATTTTTCTTTTCTTACAATAACTCATACAGGAAATTTTTCTCTAAATAAATCAATTGTTTCATTAGCAGAGTGAGTTGTAGCGCCATCCTGTTGGAACCACATATCCTCCAGATCAATATATCATTCAATTCAGCCCACAAAAATCAAATTATCTCACGATATCGAACACCATTCACAGCTTCACCACCAGCATTCTGAAAGAAATACGGCCCAATTAGACCTGCTGCCCATAATGCACACCAGACGGTGGCTCGTTTAGGATCTAAAGGTTTCTCATGAATCAAACGTGGATTCACCTCACCTAAAAAGATAATTTTTTGAGAAAAATCATCTGTTTGTTCTTTGATCCAATTGAAAAATCCACGAGGTTTTGAATAATCCACTGGCTTTAGTTCCTGTGTTATTTGAGCCTTGTATGCCTTCAGAGCTAAATCGATTGATTTTTCACTGAACGCCCATTTTGCATATAATAATTCAACGCGTTGTATTCTGTACGACTCCATTTTTATAAATGTCATAGACTACATTTCTGAAATGAGACTAGACCTAGGCAAAATCACGTCATCTATTTTATTCAGGAATTAAAAATAATACTCAATTTAAAAGACCTGTTAGCACAAGTAAGGGACTATTTTCTACCACACTCCAAACAAATTGAATTGACACATCTAATGCACTGGTAGAATGTTTATCTGTTCTTAGGTCTTAGTGCTACATCAAGATAGGCAATTCCAAGAATTTTTCTCTTTTGAAGCCTATCGCCCATCGGCATATAATCTGTAGAATTTTTCTTCAGAGATTTCGTGCTGTATCTTGATGAGATGTAGTTCCAAAAGGGAATGAACTAAAGTTTTGATGAAATCGAATGTTTTAATAACTAGATTTTCACGATAGCACACATACACTATGAAACTATTTACACAGCTATATGAGCTCGTAATGCTCTTGTATACACTTAAATATTTAAGTGTATATAAAAGCATTACGAGGTTAATGAGCTTAACTTAAATATTTAAGTACATTACGACCTATATCTTTGTTCTGCTGTTGGTTGAATCTTCTAGACATTAAATGTGCCGTCTAACATTTCATGCCTAGAAGAATACCACCTTTATGGTTATGTAACACCAGCTGTCCTGTTATAACAGACAATTCTTGAAGAGATTTACTACTAAACACCAAAACACTTTTTTGAACTGCTCGACGCACGTTTCGCTAACCATGTTAGCATCATCAGGAGATGATTTAATCTAATTCTAAAACTAAACTATGTTCTATTTATATGAAAACCATACCTAACGAAGCGTGTAAAAATCATGAACCGTGAAGTGTACTAAGCCTTACATTAATAATTGAAAAAGTTGACTGAAAGGATCTTGTGTCAAAAAATCTTGTGTTGCCCAACATGCAATCGAACATGACCACAGTATGATATTAGTAATTTAAGACTAATTAAAAGTGTTAATAATAATAGGGCTTTGGATGCATATGAAAACATTCAAATAGAAAAATGTAAGAAAATCATGAACCGAGATAAAGGACCGATTCCTTTCAGTCAACTTTTTCAATTATTAATGTAAGGCTTAGTACACTTCACGGTTCATGATTTTTACACGCTTCGTTAGGTATGGTTTTCATATAAATAGAACATAGTTTAGTTTTAGAATTAGATTAAATCATCTCCTGATGATGGTAACATGGTTAGCGAAACGTGCGTCGAGCAGATCAAAAAAGTGTTTTGGTGTTTAGTGGTAAATCTCTTCAAGTTTAGTGCATCACACCAAAGGTCCCAATAGAAGAATTGATACTAAGAACTGAGCCTACTGGTCTAGATTTATGCCACTTGAACCATAAAGATATTTCTGTCTTATTTTACTTAAAACAAAACATCAGGTCACATACTCCTATAGGTAGGTTTCTAGAACTGAGCACAACGTAGGTTGGTTGCTTTCGTTGCTTTACTATCGAAAGAAAATGGCTTATCTTAAACAACTCATCACTACCGATAAAAATGGTTTACGTACAGTGGTGGTCAATAAAATAAGAGTGGTAGAAAAAAAAATTATAAACCCTTTTTTCTTTTCTAATTTATTTACCATAATAAATAATATAATATGCTAATAATAATACTAATAATACTGACCTTTAAATTTATTGCTGCTTATCTTCTTAAAAAACGTATTTCCTCCTAATGGTTCGAACTTCAATAGTGAAAAAAATTAGAGTGTATTAATTTTAAACACGTTATCGCATGCCAATTCTGATAAAATATGTATTTATTTTGTTGATGCAGCAAAAGTTAGTCCGTTTCCCACTCAATTAAATTAATCATGGACCTCTCTATATACCGTACTGCCGAAGAAAGGCATTTAATATTGCAATTGAGAAGCTAAAACAAATTGTATGCATTTATTACGAATGCAATCAAACGGTCATGTGCAATAGCTACAGTTTTGAAAGGATCATATGTAACCCAAAATAACCAAGAAAAACGAGTAAAAAATGGGTAATCGTATTATACGCGAGGCTTTGAAGGATTCTTTTTCTACCTATGTCGTTAAATAAAAAAAGTATTGACCTAAATATTAACACCAGAACCACATATTATATATTACCAACGTATATTATTTATTATTATTTTTCCTACGTAACTGGAAAAACATTCTTTTTAGAGATGAAACCAAAATTAATTTATTTGGTCCTAATGGCAAATTGTTTATGAGAAGACGTATTAATGAAGAATTCAATCCACGTAATACTTTGGGTGTAGGGAAGGATGCATGGTGGTGATAATATCAAAGTATGAGGGTATTTTTTTCTTTTTTGGTTTTTCGCCACGATCTAAAACTCAAAAAATATCTGTTTTTATGTAAATAAAAAATCACTGGGTAAAAAACAAAAAACCAAACGGAGACAAATTTCTCAGTGATTCTTTTCTGTAATATATTTGTCAAACAAACAAAATTTTAGAAAATATAAAAATATTCTAAAATAAATACAAACTTTTGAAAGTTAACGTTTCGGGAGATCTCCCGTTTTCAAAACGAATCTAAAAAAATAAATTATAATAATTTCTATATATAATGCAAAGATAGGTAAATATATTTTTTGTGTATGTCAGTGATACTTACATTGACAATAATATTATAGATGAGGCAAAAATATATAGATGAGGTTTACTGTGTGATTGTTTACTGTACTGATGGTGTATTGAAATACTTAAACGTTTTTAATTGTATTCTTTAGAATCGGGAACCATATTGAATTTAAATCTACCGAAGGCATAGCAATACAGTTATGTTCTTTTAAATTAATTATAGCGGTTTCTTTTAATCTTCTGTATTTTGTTACCGATTCTTTTAATACCGTTTTGGAATTATTCCAATTGATTTTATGTCCCGATTCTCATGCGTGTTGACAAATTCTAGATTTATTAAAATTGTCCTTTCTAAGAAGGTGTTTATGTTCTTTTATTCTAACATCTAACGGTCTAGATGTCTCACCTATATAAAATTTGCCACATTTGCAGGGAATTTTATAAACCACATTTTTGGTATTCTGTTGCGTGTTGTTTGGTTTGGTTTGGTTTGGTTTTCGTTAATATAGATCTAAGAGTATTTTTTGTTTTAAATGTTCTTGTGTTGTATTTATTTCCTACTCTTTTAATTGTGTCAGAAATACCGCGGACGTAAGGAATTGTGAGATTAATTATTTGAGTTATTATTATTGTTATTTATAACAATACACAATACACATTGACATACACAAAAAATATATTTACTTCCTATCTTTGCATTATATATAAAAATAAATATAATTTATTTTTTAGATTCGTTTTAAAAACGGGAGAAGACCTCCCGAAATGTTAACGTTCAAAAGTTTGTATTTATTTTAGAACATTTGTATGTTTTTTTAAATTTTGTTCGTTGGCATATTTATTACAGAAAAGCATCACTGATAAATTTGTCTCGATTTGGTTTTTTTGTTTTCTACCCAGTGATTATTTACATAAGAACAGATATTTTTTATATTTTTTGAGTTTTAGATCGTGGCGAAAAAAAGAAAAAAATATATGAACACGCCACAATCATTCAGACTTAAAGCATGAGGGTGCTTTTCATATAACGAAGTAGGTCCAGCCTTTTGGATAGAAGAAAATATGACAAAAGAAAGAATATGCCTTTACAGCAGATCTACCAACAAGACAATGATCCCAAACAATCGGCTCATGTGGTCAAGCAGTGGTTCGAGAGGAAACATATTAAAATGTCAGAGTGATCTTCACAGTTTCGGGATTTAAATCCGATCGAAAACCTCTGGAAAGATTTAAAATGACGTTTAGCTAATAAAAAAAATTGCAAACATGAAAATATTGTAGCAAGAAATTCAGATAGCTTGATTTTTAATACATGTAGAAGCATGCCGACATCTAGTCGACTCCATGCGATGATGTCAATCAGTAATTAAGAATAATGGCCATGCTACAAAGTACTAGCCTTCGATAATTAGATAGACCGAACAGTTTTGGACAATCACATCTTTTAGTTTTTTTACGATTTGGAATAAAAATTATTCTTATTTTATTGACCATGTAATTTTGGCTACAATATCTCATCAACGTATAATTATGAATAAAGTAATTGTTTATATTCAGACTAAAATGACTAAAAAATGATAAATTCAATAAGATTATTTGAGTAAATTCAAATAAGATCAATATTGACACGTAACACAACGTAAAAATTAGTTTAAATAAAATTTATTAATAAGGCTCCGTCACTCTTATTTTATTAGTCACCACTGCATATCAAATAATTAGTACTGCAAATAATTATCCCAAATGAAAAAACAATTCACCTGAGGCAGGTTAGATTTAATCAACAGAAAGGGTTCTGTTTTGCCACGATAATGCCATTCAACCACAACCTTATATGGACACTCGACGTAAATTTTTACGATTTGGTTGGGGTGTATTTGTGCACCCACCATATTGTCCGGCCTTTGCTAAGTCGAAAAAACAAAATAAACCATGACTCTTTTCTTAAAGAGCAAACCTATTTATATTTGCTGCGGAATTAATCACGTCTTATTGCTTATCTGTGACTCATTCAGATTCTTTTGAGGCGTAACTAATCTAAATTGCTGTTTGTTCGTAAACAAGTTTTTATTTAAATGAGATCTTGAAATAAAACATCATAGTTCGGTTTGCTGAAACGTCAGTGGAATCTAATACTTGAGTAAGATGATATCGAAACATCGCGTAAGCCGCAAAGGTTGCGCGATTTAAAATAATATGGGAATTGCTCGAAAAGTTCTCAGAAAAAAAGATTTTTAAGATTTTTTTCAAATTATCTTTCAACGAAAACGAAAAGGAAGAATACGTTCAATAGGTTCAAGTGCTATTCCTAGTTTCACATCACTATTGAGTACATAATTTACTATTTACTTTTTATTGGCCTTCAGAGCTAGTTTGGAGTTTTTATTCATAGCAACCCCGTTTTCAATCTATTACAAAAGTTGCTATTTATGATATGTATCCGGAATAATAAATAAAAACAAATATTTATCACTGAAAATGGTTTTATTGCTTTCCAAAATATTCTCTGCGATGATCGATACACTTTTGCATACGTTTGAACCAATTTTCATAGCACTTTTTCCATTCCGATTGAGGGTATCTCCAAAACATGCATTTTGAACGTATCAACCGCTTCTTTAGGCATCAAAAATCGTTAACCACGTAGTTTATTTTTTACCGACGGGGACAAAAAGAAATCATTGGGTGACACATCAGGACTGTACGGCGGACCGGTATTCTAACCGGTCAAATGTTAAATTGTTCGATCCTATGTGTGAGAGCTCGCTGATTATTTTTTCTTATTTCTTCAAAGACCTCTGGCAAACAAATGGTTATGCACCATTCAGAATTGACCGTTCTACGATTTTCTAGTGGCACTGTAGCCACATGTTCATTTATCCCAAAAAAACAGGCGACCATTTGCTTCGAAATGCTTCTTGGGCGAACAACTTTTGTTAGGTTTGGCTCATTTTGAAAGACCCATACAGTCTAATACTGTTTACTTTTGGGCTCATAGCATAGATCCAAGATTTGTGCCTGTGTAGATGTTATACACAGCTTTTGACACGCCACAATTGTATTTTTTCAGCATATCTTTGCACCAATCGACACGAGCCTTTTTTGAGCCATTGTCAAATTACGCGGAATCCAACGTGTACAAATCTTTTTCACGTGTAAATTGTCATATGAAATCTTGTGTATTAACTTGTCATACTAATGCCCAGCTATGCCTCAATCTCACGGTATGTCACATGGCGATCTTGTTTTATCAGTTCACGCACAGTATCAATGTTTTCTGTCATAACAACCGATTTTGGACGACCTTCTTTAAATTCATCCGTAAGCGAACGGCGGTCACGAATGAATTCACTAAACCAGTGATATACAGTGGTTTTAGATGGTGATTCATCGCCACAGGTCAAAGTGAGTTGATCGATGCACTGTTGTTGATATTCACGTCGAAAGTCGTAGTAAATCATCGCACGAAAATTATCACGAGTTTATTCCATTTTTTGACTGAGATGAAATTTTCAATCACTAATAGCGTCCGTATGACAAAATGTTCTGCGTACGAACTACAGAAAATGACAAATTTTCCGCCTAGCAACACCATTGTTGGCAACTCCAGATACATAAATAGCAACTCTCGTATAACAATAATGGTTGTTGGTTTTTATGTGACAATAGATACATAATTATAAAGACAAGCTTTTCTTGTCCAATTTCAAAATGTTATTGTAAAGCAATCTGCTCGAAGTTCTAAAAAAAATTATATGCTGCAAAGACAATAGAGATTTGACAAGGAGTCATCCCACAGTCGCACCAAATCGAGACTGGGTAAGTCGGTAAGCTTATCAGCAGAGTAAGCTTCGCTCAGTCAGATTTTTTTTTAAATTAAAGTCGCATTGGCATCGGAAGCCATTTAGCGATAGAAAATGAAGTAATACGTAATAATATGATAAAACAGATATAAAACAAAAAATAAAGAGTAGGATATAGCGAGAGTAGAGGATTGCTGTGTAAATAATTGTAATAAAGGTGTAAATATGTGATAAGGAAGTAAATATAAATTATATACGAATAAAACTGTAAATTGTAAATAAATAAAGGCATATTCCTACAATAACAGGAAATAGTATGTATTTCCTGAGATATTCCGGTCCAATTAGGAAGATTTTTTTTATAATGGGCATATGAATGATGGCGTGAGTTGTGTGAGATTACAATCTATCAACATGACCTGCATCTGGCCCTGTCCGTTTCCCTTCAGACGCTTTTCTTGCGTTCAGCTCAAACCCGGCCCAAGACAGCTATAAAGCAAGAAACTGTCCACCATCCCATTCCTGGTGAAAGAAACTTTGTCGGTTGATAAAATATTGAATAAAAAATTTGTATTCCTTCGGTTTGCCCAATAAACCATTCACAATGTGTTTACCTGTGTAAAAAATCAGAGTACTTGTACCCTTTATACATATATATGACACGGATATATAACAATTATATGACAAGGATAGAGTAATTGTTCTTTTAGTGGTCTATGTACAATCCAATGGCAAAATCCAATTTATCGCGCAACACTTCAACTACTTCTGATAGAATCCTCTTCAACACGACATAAAATTTGTTAAAATTTTGAAACCACATACTTGAAATTTTGGAAGCACACTACCCGTATCCAAAAGTATTTGAGATACTTAAGACAAGTGTTTGCCGAGCTGCAAACGGTCTGCGGAATCTTTGGCTGGGTCCACACCAATAAAATTTTGCACGTGTGTTGAATATGCCAGAACAATTTGTTTGAATTGTCCACCAGATAATTCAACAAAATAATTTATACATAATTCAACAGATGGTTCGTGTGCGTGATGTGCGGCTACAATATTTGTGTGTGACTTTATATGTCAGAGTGTCTACATTGCCGCACAGACACACCACATACAACACATTCAGCCCGCACAACACAATTTTTTATCGAGATGGACCCAGCTTTAGAGATGCTCCCCGTAAATA
This sequence comes from Cosmopolites sordidus, assembly GCA_031761425.1. Lineage (NCBI taxonomy): Eukaryota > Metazoa > Arthropoda > Insecta > Coleoptera > Curculionidae > Cosmopolites > Cosmopolites sordidus. The sequence goes on along the minus strand of JARFXV010000090.1, from coordinate 69,722 downwards.
AGATATTCGCGTACTGAATATATGTTTGGTTATAATTCGAACTTAAATGCACGCACTGAAACTCTGAAATATCTTAAATATAATAAGCCAATATAATACAAAGATCTTAGAGATCAACATAATATTTTACTTACGTTATAAAAATATTATTACTAGCCCTGATAATACTGTGCAAACACAAAAAGAAATTACATATCTTACAACATGCAATTGTTAGTTTCTTACCTTTCGGATTTAATCGTTCGGGATTAAACCATGTATCTGGAAAAAAAGAAGAAAGGCAAGGTGTTAGTTAATAATTAGAAGAAGCAAGATGTGCAAAGGAAAATATACAGTTATTATTAGAGTTATATTAAATCTAACTAGCAAATTTTATAATTTACAATCTTAATATTTTTGTCACTAAATTTATTAAGGTCTTAATTTAAAGTAAAATGTAAATACATTAATGGTATTTACTAATATAGATACACCAATATTATGATATAACAAAGAGAACAAAAAAAAAATGGCAACACATTAAAATTTTCTCTAGAGTCTTGCCATTATCTATATCATTGTTTCTTAATCCTTTTAGTGTCGCGATCCACTAAATAGTCTAAGCCCGAAACGATTGCGGAAAAGCTTATTTTACCCGCTGCCATTGATACGGTCAATGTGATAATAAATCCGGAAGAAGCAAAAAAAAGTTGAAAACTATACCACTTTCAAATGATACAATATCGAGACGTATTAATGAAATGATCAATGATGTTGACGATCAAATAATGGAAAACGTTAAATGAAGTGAATATTTTGCTATTCAGTTCGACGAGTTAACAGACGTGTCGAACTTGGTGCAACTTTTGTATTTTGTCCGATACGAATGCGATTAAAGAAAATAGGCAATTTTGCAAATCAATCCCTGGTCATTCAACTGGCGAAAGACTCGAAAGTCTTTATTGATGCAACACAAAACGAAAACCGAAAACGGATTTTCGGAAGGAACGGATTAGAGGAAGAACAGTGGTGTAATAGTAAAATTAAGACATTATGCCATATATATAATACTACTATATTGCTAGCAAGGTCTGGAAATCGGCGAAATCATTACGGTGCAGACATATACGCGTCTGTTTCTCTCACTACTACTTTGGGTCTTATGCACATGTCCGAGAATTGAATATGCTTATAGAGGTGCGTCAGTTTGCATACTTTTATGTTTTTGTGTCACATTTGTCTATCGCGACATTTGCGCACAAGGGACCGAGTAGTAGAAAAAGAGGTAGAAGCAGACGTTTGCTGTCTCACTTAGTCCGTGATACCTCCACTTACAGATATTAGCAATATAGTATTATATATATATACATATATATATATATATATATATATATATATATATATATATATATATATATATATATATATATATAAATATATATATACATATACATATACATATACATATACATATACATATACATATACATATACATATACATATACATATACATATACATATACATATACATATACATATACATACATATACATATACATATACATATACATATACATATACATATTACATATACATATACATATACATATACATATACATATACATATACATATACATATACATATACATATACATATACATATACATATACATATACATATACATATATATATATATATATATATATATATATATATATATATATATATATATATATATATATATATATATATGCATTATGCCACATATGAAATGGACATAGAAACGCGCTTGCTACAAAAAAGATGACAGATAATTTACAAAATGTTCAGTCAGAAGCCGTAAAAATTGTCATTTTTATTAAATGCCGACCATTGCAGACTATATTGCTTTCCACATTGTACGAAGAAATGAGTGCCAAATAAGACTCACTGATTTTCCATACTGAAGTCAGATAGTTGTCGTGGAAAAAAGTTCTAACAGATAAAATTTTACTGAAATAAAATGTTTACAGATAAAAATAGCTCGCTTTCAGAATTTTTACAAGATAGAGAAATTATATTACTGTAGGCTTACTTGAGTGATATATTTTCACATTTGAATGACTTGAATAAGAGTTTACAAGGCCAAAACAAAAACTTTTTATTAATGACAGACAAAGTCAATGTCTTCATCAAGAAGTTTGGTATTTGGATTACATGTCTTGAAAAACGCAATGTTGATGCATTCACTTTAACTTCGGATTATATTACCAAAAATATGGATTTAGAAAATTCTGTTATTGATCGGATGTTGGAGAGAACCACATTTACGCGAATTGAAAATTGGAATATTTTTCAGATGGCAACGATAATTTGTCGAAAAGATCGGTTTTCAATCCGTTTGAGGAGCTGCTGAATTAGCCATCAAGAGTCACAACCAACTTACTTAATTATATCGACCGACAAAACTCTACAACTAGAACTTCGAACTTTTAACAGATTTAGATAAGTTTTGGCTTATACTACGATATGAATAAGGAAGCCCAGTAACGGACGCTTTGAAACAACACTTCTCGTCTCTCTCATTGAAACAACACTTCTCGTCTCTGGTGGCTTTAAAAACTAAATATAGAAATAGTCTATTATCACTGATTATTATTTGCTGATGTGTGTTTGCAATGATGATCCACATATAGAAAAACTTGTAAATGAGAAACAAAATTATAACGTCGCATTAAATTATTATTTCAAATAACTTTGGCTAATACTTTATTTAAGTTTGTTTTATTATGTTGTTACTACCTTATTATTATTAAAAATACTTTAATAAAGGGACGTTTCCTATACGGGTCTAATTTTTGAACACATTGTGACCTCCCATATTACTGAACGGCGGTTAATAATTTTTCTTAAAAAAGTAAAAAATGGTTCATTCAAAATATGCGCCATCGCTAACTGCACATTTTCCCTATTTCTTTGGCAATTTGTGGATGCCTTCTCAGAAAATCCGTACATCTTTTGAACCGTCCAGTTAACAAGCCATTTTTCGACATATCTGTAATTCTTGAAGTGTTTCATGGAAAGTGTGTTTGATAGCGATGACAACAAGTGATAGTTGGAAGGGGCCAAGTCTACTGAGTAAGGCGGGTGGGGAAAGAGTTCCCAGCCACCTGCAGAAATATCTCTGACCGTTTTCGCTGTGTATGATGAAGCGTTGTCGTGCTGCAAAATCACTTTTCCGTGTCTAGCAGCCCATTTTGGTGCATCGTTCAAATTGATCATTTATGGACGGTAGCGAACGGTATTAACTGTTTCACCTGATCAATTCTTCTATTGGAACCGGGTTTCAGAAGCTTATGGTACACGATACCCCTTTGATCCCACCAAATACACAGTAATCTTTCCAAAGCGATTTGGTCTTGCAGTCAATGTGGATGGTCGTGCTGGGTTAACCCACGATTATCTGCATTTTGTGTTCTCGAAATGTATCCATTTTTCATCTTCAGTCATGATCCGATCCAAAAAAGTATTTCTTTCATGACTAGAAACCAAAATATCGCACATCGTTTTTCGCTGTACCATCTGACTGCCGTTCAGTATGTTAACCATTTTCCTGTCTTCTGGATCTTTCCCATAGCATTTAACCTCTCTGACATTTGTTGTTGACTTTGGATGTCGTTTTTTTTCAACAATGCTTGCAATTCGGCATCTTCAATTTTTTTTCGGCCGCCCTGGGCGTTCTTTTTCTTTCAAGTCGAAATCACTACTTTTTAATCGTCGAAACTCTCCACAAGTGTCTCTCTCACATTAAATTCACCTAAGGCCGAGGCCGCATTGCGGCTAAACCGCCGTGGTTTTTAACCGTGGCCGTGGTTAATAGTTATTAACCCGGGTAATTTTCAAACGCCGTCGTATAAGAAGAATATAAAATTCGAACAGAACAGAATTAAGAACAGAAAAGTCGAGAGGGAATAACACGAAAATCAAAAGAGTTAAATAACGATGGTTAAGGTTCTTAAGAGTACGAATGATGCCTCATTCCGATTCATTATCAAAATACAATAGGCAAAAAATGATTATTTGCCCACCCTGATTTTTAGGATTTATCATTGTAAGCTATAGCGAAATTAACCATTTTTTTTTAAATTTGTAAATGTAACAGTACATGACACAAAAACAACGATGATTCAATCAATATCTACCGCACAAATAATATGCCAAACAATTCTATTTTGGAATGTAAAGAAATTATTTGCACACTTCTAAGTTGACACAGGCACTGAGGATTACTATGGCCTATTGTACTTACTAATCCTGTTAATCGTTTCAGGTTACAGTCAGATTTCAGTTTAGCAAGTGATTTTAATTTGTGTTGGAAATGGCTCCAAAGCGAAGAGATTACTGTGAAAGTAAGGGGGAAAATGTGGAATTGTACCGTGCCGGAAAGAGTCATAGAAAAATGGGAATACAACTTAATTTATTATTTTCTACAGTACGGTATATTGTAAAAAAAAATGACGGGAATAATTGAAAACAAGCTCCAATCAGACCTCGAGTTCTCAGTGTAAGGAAGCAACGGAAAATTGGCAAAGTCGCCTTTAAAAAATCTACAAAAAGCGCCGAACAGCTTGTAATGGCTTTGAGACATACTTGGGGAAGAAGGCATTAAAAATGTTATCTATGGCAAAGGGGTTCGAGGTAGGCGACCTGTAAAGCTCTTCCTCGATTAAATTAATAGACCGAAAAGACTAGAGTTCGCACAAAAATATTTAAAAATAAAGAATTTCGGAAGCAAATTGGTTTTCCCGATGAGAGCTAATTTGATTTTTTAAGCCAGCCAACATTTTAACATTATGATGGAGACGAATGCTAGGGCTTGGATGGAAATGGACTATGGAAAGAATACTAGGCTCAATAGAGAGAACATTCTAAATACAGTTAGAAGGAGTAGGAAATGTTTACTTTATATACAGTAATATGACCGTCCAGCCATGTGGAAGTGTAGCGAGTTAACCTGCGTAAAGAAACTTTCTATTTTCAACAGGATCGTGACCCTAAACATACAGCTAACATAACAAAGGAGTGGCTCCTCTATAATGCACCAAGGAGGTTGCTCATATCCCAATCGCCGGACCTTAATTCCATAGAAAATGTATGACACATTCTACACAGAACAATCCATGTCACAATTAAGAGCAAGGAGCATCTAAATGAAGTAAAAAGTACAAGTTTACCCAGAGATATTACAAAAAAATTAGTGGAATCAATGCTCAGATGTTTGGAAGCCTTCATTTGTGCTAATGGGATGAACAGAATGTATTAAATAAATTTGGTGCCAATGGAAATTGATAAAAATTACTACTGGTACTTGGTGGTATGCAAATAGTTTTTTGCGGGTTCAAACGTGATTGTTAAAGATATTATTAATTTAACTGATATGTTCAAATAAATTGTTATCCTATGTTATGCCATTTCTTTACAATCAAATTACATTATATTTACAATCCTTTTTTCCGTCATGATTTGTGAACCCCCAAAAATTAGGCTGTGCAAATACTTTTTGTGTCTACTGGACATTGGAAAAATGTGTAATACACAAAAAAAACTAACTATATATTAAAAGACAACTTGATATTTGACATTTCAAATTATAAATATAGCATATAATAATGAAGAATGACTTGCGATGACTATTACAATAATAGCAGTCGTTACGTTTATCGCGAATTTCCACAAACAACGCTTTGAGTCATACTTAAAAAAACCACATAAAATGTGTACGTTGGTTTTAACTATTATTTTAATCTAGACAATTTTATCAAACGACTATTGGTAGAAAAAATAACTTGAAATAAAATACAGTTAATATATTTTTTCTTTTTTTTTTGGGTTTTTCGCCACGATCTAAAACTCAAAAAAATATCAAAATATGTGTTCTTATGTAAATAATCACTGGGTAAAAAACAAAAAACAAAACGGAGACAAATTTCTCGGTGATTCTTTTTCTGTAATAAATTTGCCTAACAAACAAAATTTAAAAAAATACACAAATTTTCTAAAATAAATACAAACTTTTGAACGTTAACGTTTCGGGAGGTCTTCTCCGCCCGTTTTCAAAAAGTATTATTGTCAATGTAAGTATCATTGACATATACATACAATATATTTACTTCCTATCTTTTCAATATAGATAGAAATTAATATAATTTACTTTGTATTCTTTATTTACATAAGAACAGATATTTTTTATATTTTTTTGAGTTTTAGATAGTGGCGAAAACCCCAAAAAAAGAAAAAAAAATAGACGTCATTAGTCTATACCAACAACTCTATTAACTGTATTAGTAACACCATCTCTTAGCAAAATTGACATTAATAACCGAAATATCTATTAGAAAACAAAAGAGTATTGGTACCTAAATACCAATCTGCCTGCTGAATGCCGACACAAGATATTTTATATGAAATTTATCAATAAATTAAGCAATTTTACACTTGATTAGTGTCTGATAAGACCTCTCTCAATGAATGTGACATAATAATGGATTTGGGTAAGTGTTAGGCTTCGTATTGCAAAATGCTAGGGACTGCTCTAGTTTGCATGCTTTGAGAACTCTGTGGAGTGCAATAAATAATTCTTCAGCATTTTTTCTCATATTGTCCCGCCACCGCCACCGTGTCTTAGGTCTACCTCCCTTTCCGCTACCTCCTAGTCATCCCTCAATGATTCTCCCTGATATTCGACCTTCTGACATTCCCATTCATCTGAGTCCCTGAAACCCCCTATAGTCTATAATATCCAAATATTTGAATAATTCTTTCACCTGTTCTGTTTTCTTTGTGGGGGTATACGTCTCGCAGCCATAAGTGAATATTGGAGGAATGAGTGTTTTATAGACCTTAACTCTCATGTCTCTTTGTATGAATTTATGTCTCATAACATACTACAGGGGGTAAATAGTTTTGTTACCCTTCATAATCTTCTTATGCGATGTTGTTCTCGTCTAGTTTGTTTCCCAGTAATGGTTTTAATATTTAAACAAATTCATCTTTAAAAAATTCATGATGATAATCAATGATGAAATAAATGAATGAGTCTGATGCAAAAAACAATTACATAGCTTAAAGTCGAAGCGATCCATTTGAAAAAAAGCCACTTGTTTTAAGAAATTAAAATTGAAAAAAATGCACTTAACATAGAATTCACATTACTTATACCAACACAAAAAATATTGACGTTTTACACGAAATACTAATTATCAACCAAGTTATAAACGTCAAGGGCAAACTTGAAATTTGTACCTCATGCAATTATATAACATTAGCTACTCTTGATCAAGTGATAAAACTTTTCTTTGTAGCATTAAAATCACGCTCAAGGCGGCCATTGTTTCAAAGTGAAACCTAAACTAAAAGACAGACACTCGTCGTACTATATTAAAAATCAGAAAACAAGCGTCATGCCGCTGCACTGAACCGTGCAGCCACGGCACCTGCTATTGTTCAAGGTTGCGTTCAAATAAACGCATCAATCAAAAGCTTGTGTGCATGTGCATATTACCTACGCACACACAAACGATAGGCGAAGAACGTAACGCATACCTAAGAATACGTACTTGGACAAAACATGACGCACAGCAACGACCTCTCCTTTGATTTCTGGCCGCCCTTGCAGCTGCCCCGGCCTGCTTCGCCCCCGATGCCGTTCAGAACGTCGTCCACCACTTCGTTCGCAACCTTTTTCACTTCGTCCGCCATTACGAGAAGGCTCTCTCTATTCTAATTTAATCGATCGACTTGGCGCTAGCGGAACTAGCAGGGTTGTTAAACGCGTGCTCGAAACGCTGAAATTCCTCAATGTGACAGATGTCGTCCGGGACCCGGAGGGAAGCAAATGATAGCGGAACCACAAAAAAAACACTAACGGATATAGAAGGGTCGGATTTTTCTACAGTCCTAATTACAGAATAATGTTTTGATTTAGGACGGCTAGAGCTGAGGTTTTGTGCCGGCGGGAGAAAGGCGATAAGACGGAATGGACGAGAAATGCGTCTGCGCGTATCCAATCGATTTAATTGTGATAAGGACGGGACGGAGCGAAGGGCAACCGCACGCGACGAGATAAAAACGATTTGTAATGGTGCTCGGTCCGTCGACGTTACCAATGCTCAATTGTTTGATAGCGGTACCCAAGGTGAACTTTGACCTTGGGTTTGTTTAGTATTAAAACAAACTAGCACAATTTTAAACACGTAGTTACACCGTATCTAATTGTACAAGTTAAATTGGATATTCTTACGACCTTGAAAAACACCAGACATAATATACCACCGCACCACACAAAATATGATGACAATAATATTAAAATCAAAATAAAACAATTGTCCCGGCTGAAAATGATCTGTCTAACTCTGTACGCTGTTGCCATATCGTCTTCGAATTCCCTGAAATGCAAATTTAAAGAGCATCGAGTGTGTGTCCTTTTTTACTGATATCGATTAAAATTATGTCAATCGACTCATTTATAATACTTCAATAGATATTTGAATATTTACACCATAACATACGAAGCAAAAGTGGCAAAGCAATATTTTCAAAAATAATATATCAAGACTCAAGACTCAAAAATATCAGCTAAATTTCTAATTCGTAGTATAGTTATTTTAAAGCGCCATCTTTCAGCTTCAAAACGAGGTATAATATTCGGACCTACTGTGAATATAACCTGAAAAATCTGTTCTAGACGCGAGGTCATTCGAAATACACCAGTTGAGGCACTTTTCGCGTTTCAACTGAAAAAAAATGCTGAAGAAGCTCCGGGCAAGATTTGTGCGGCTTTGGGAAAAAAAGCTATTTCGTACAGTACTTATAAAGCTGGGTTCACACCAATAAAATTTTGTGTGTGTGTTGAATTTACTGGAACAATTTGTTTGAATTATCTGGCGGACAACAGATGGTTCATGTGCGTGCGGTGCGGCGACAATGTGTGTGATCTTGTGTGTAGCATCATACAATACATACAGCCCGCACAACGCAAATTTTTATTGATGTGGATCCAGCTTAAGAATTACAAGCAATTTCGAATTGCAAATTTTGACTTGAATGATACAGAACGTTCGGGACAACCAAAAAAATGGAGAATAAAGAATTGGAAGCATTGCCGAAAAAAATCCTTGTCGTATACTGTTAAAGCTCGGGCATGAACGCAGAGTAATACTACAAGACACAACAAACGGTCACACAAGTTACGGAAAATTCAAAAGGAAAGTGGTTGGGTTCCCCTATGCACTCACAGCTGAGAATAAGAGTAATGTTTTCATGTTGTTTTGTACTCTACAGATTCAAGAAAAAGGGCCTCCTGCATAGGAATGTGACTTGTGATGAACGATATCGTCACCTCTGCAATAATCCAAAGAGGCTGAAATAAGGCGCGTTAATCCTCATGAGCCATTAGACAGTACTACAAAACCAAACAGCCACGCCAAAAATACGTTGCTGGTATATAATCAAACGATCATTGCTGATCATTATCAGCAGCAACGAATTCGTGTTAGCGCCGGTCTGGAGGAAAAAAGGCCTTAACTGGCAAGAGAAGAAAAGCCATTTTGCTTCAGGACAATGCACGGTCACATACAGCACAAATAACTCTGGAAAGGATCACCGAGTTTTGTTAGGCGATTTTAACGCACTCGGTGTATTCTCCAGACTTGCACCCTTCGGATTTTCATCTCTTCCGATCCCTGCAAGATCGCCTGATTGATGGCCGCTTTACATCTCTTGAGGAAATCGAAAAATGTCTTAATGACTTTACCACGCCAAAACTTTGTTTTCTTCGATCTGAGATTCTACAAATGCCCAAAAAAGTGGCAAAAGTGTACAGAAAGTGAGGGAGATTGCCTCAAAGATTAAGTTTGTGTTACTATTTCATAAATACATGTCAAATTATTATTATTCTTAATAATAATCAATATTTTGCACTTGACTATTACATACAGCATTGCATTCTTTTATCTATGCAGGGTCGCTGTTATTATGGAAACGATCCAATATCTCGAGAACGCTTTAAGATTTCTTATTGAAATTTTGTACACAAACATCAGAAAATGTTTACCACTTTTTGGGTATATAGATATTTTTTCTTGTCGCATATTTAAAATCCAAGACTAACTTGATTTTTTTTAATGGCTACAGTACTTGAATTTTGCATTGTTGGAAAAAGCTTGTTTTTCTGAACTCAACGAGGTAAATATTGTATGATTTCTTGCCAAATAGATTTTAAAAAATGATAAAGTAAATATATGTTTTACTTAGTAGGCTATGAAACAATGGATGACAGATGAAGAATTTGATTACACTTGATAACTGTTAACAATGTCAATTTGTAAACTTCAAATTTGGGGATTTGTCATAAATTTATGGCAAAATCAACCCTTTTTTGTTTGTAAATATAACAGGAAGGTATATTGACATTAAAACAAAGTTGTGCAAAGGAAGTATTTGCACACTTGGCATAGATACTGCTTCAATGTAAAAACAGAAACTGTGAGGGTAGTGTGGCCTATTGTACTTACTAATCCTGTCATTTTTTTCAGTTTAGTCATATTTAAGTTTAGCAAGTGATATTAATTTGTGTGTTGGACCTCTCCAAAGCGAAAAGAAATTCCTGTGGGAATGAGGGAAAAAATAATGGCATTGTACCGTGCCGGAAAGAGTTATAGATAAATTGGAAGACAAGTTCATTTATTATCTTCTGCAGTGCGGTATTTTGTAAAAAAAAATAAATGACAGGAACAATTCAAATCAAGCCAGGATCTGGTCGTCCTCGCTGCGACGATAATTACCAAAGACGCCTTAAAAATGACTGCGAGACATGCTTGGGGAAGCTTACATATCAGACAATATGGAGAGTTCTCGATGACAAAGATGTTCGATGTAGGCGTCCTGTAAAGAAGCTCTTCCCCAATAAATTTAATAGAGGGGAAAGAGTAGAGCATCGTACAAAAAAAAGCCAAACCTCTAGATTTTAGGATGCAAATTATTTTTTCCGACGAGAGCAAACTTGAAGTTTTTAAACCTGTTAGCATTTTACTATTATGGCAGAGAAAGAACTCTAGCCTTAAGACTTAGGCCGCACTACAGTTTTTTCTAGCGAGCGGTTAAACGTTATAACCGCCAAACCGCTCGATACGCACACACTGCGATTAAAAACCGCGAAAGCGCCCCCGATTTTCAGTTTGAAAATGTATTTCAAGAGAGCATGTATGTTGCTCTAATATGTATTGTTGCTCTAATACTAAAAAATAGAAAAAGAAGATGTCAACACAAATTGCTAATTAAGTTGTATTGACTACAAATTGAGGCCCGGTTTTTAACCGCGAGCCATATTTCACGGTTTTTAAATCGGTCAATGAATCGGTTCAAGTGCGGCTTGTATTAGAGGGACCGAAAAGTAATGTAGTTTCTGCGCATGTCAATATTTGTTTATCATTTATCAGGTGATTGTGTACTTCAAAGTCGTGCTAGATATTTTAAGATTAAAGTGACTTTTTACTTGTAAATAATTAAATCTTGCACTATTTTTTGCAGTTTTGGGTGAAATTGCCAGCCAAATACCACAAGAGGTGCATATTCGGCATTGTATGCTTTTTGAGTTTCACAAGGATAGTAACGCAACAGTTGCTACCAAAAACATTTGCGATGTTTATCCAAGTGCATCTTTGATCATCATTGATTTTTCCGACTAGAATCGATCAGGAAGACCAACAAATTTAACAATGGAGTATTACGGGCGGAAGTAGAATCAAATCCGTGTCAGACAATCGAGGAATTGTCATACACTTAACCAACCTTGGTCGACCATTAAAGAACATTTGCAGCAGGTTGGTAAAATAAGCAGAGCAGGTGTTTAGGTCTGCCACATGCAACTTATTACTTCAACGGCACAATACAGAAGCGTTTTTGATCGTTTGATCACTGGAGACGAAAAATGGGTCTGTATGATAATCCAAAACGCAAAAGGCAGTGGCTCTCACTGAATAAATCGCCACGAAGTACTGCTAAGCTGGGTTTACATCCCAAAAAGGCGCTTTTGTGTGTTTGGTAGAGTATTCGCGGAATAGTTCATTTTGAAGTGCTGAAACTTGGACAAATTGTGAATGCAGACCTTTACTGTAAACAATTGAACAGAGTAAATCAAAGCTTAATTGAAAAATATCCAGCGATTGTCAATAGAAAAAGCGTTTTGCGCACCCCCATCATACTCGCCCGACATTGCCCCATCGGGTTTCTATTTATTCCGATCGCTGCAACACTTTCTATGTGACAAAAAAATTGAAAATTTGGATGAAATCAAAAATGCCCTCTCCAGATATTTTGCTCAAAAACCAATTCAATTCTTCTATTGGAACCTTTGGTGTGAAACACTAAACTTGAAGAGATTTACCACTAAACACCAAAACACTTTTTTGAACTGCTCGACGCACGTTTCGCTAACCATGATCATCTGATGATGCTAACATGGTTAGCGAAACGTGCGTCGAGCAGTTCAAAAAAGTGTTTTGGGTTTAGTGGTAAATCTCTTCAAGTTTAGCAAAAACCAATTGATTTTTATCGATCCGGCATTGAAAATTTGCACATTAAATGGCAAAAGGTTATTGATAACGAGGGTGATTACACCATTGATTAAAAATAAAAACTTGTTAAAAAATTATTTGTTTGAATTTAATGTAAAAAACGACATTACTTTCCGGTCCCCCTAATATTAGTTTTCTCAGTTCACAAAATCACGCGGTTAAAAACAACGGCGGTGTAGCCGTAGTGCGGCCTAAGGCTAATAGAGAAAACATACTGAATACAATTAAGCACGGTGGTGGTAACATCATGGTTTGGGGATGCATGTTTTACAATGGAGTAGGGAATCTTTACCTATGTTTCATGTTGTCTCTTTACCTATGTTTCATGTCTTATCAATGTTTGTATCGCACATTCTAGACATGAACACAAAATATTAAATAAAATTAATGAAATGGATAATAAATAAAATTAATTACCCATGGAAATTGATTTTTATAAACTTTTTTACTGGTACTTGACTGTGCAAATATTTTTTTTGCGGTTTCAAACGTTATTGTTAAAGATATAATTTTTTCAATTGGTATTTTTTCAAATACGTCGTTATCCTATGTTATTTAATATCTTGTTATATTCACAAATATTTTATTTCTTCATTTTCACCATGATTTGTACATAAACTTCTAAAAATTAGGATGAGCAAATATTTTTAAGCTAAGGTATTATACTGTAGGTATAGGTGTAGGTACTGCGTTGTTAGTATTATAATACAAATAAATTTAATCTCCTTCACTACAGCGCAAAACTTTATTTCATATAGACATATTTCTTATTATTTAATATATCTGTCTAGAAGTCATATCATGTTGATAGTTTGATTACTTGGCTAATAAAAGCATAAAATGTCTAATCCATAGTGACATTTCAGTTAAGGAAAAATTAATTCACCAACAGGATACATATAGAATTTGTTTGCAAAATAAATACAATGAAAGTTATTAACATAAAATGACGTAAAATTTAATTGAATTAACTTTAATAACCAACACTAAAAATATCCATTTTATAGCCATCGGAAAAAAAATATTCATGTAGAGAGCTGGCTACTTATATATATCGATGAAGTATCATTAAATGGAACTGAAATGAGTCACCAGTAAGATACGAATATCAATAATGATTTATGTCTGAATAATTAAGTTACATAAAAACAAAATATGACATGTCAGTTTTAAAACAGTTTTAATTGGGTGAGTCTACCTTAAGCTAGAATGTAATAAATTTGTCAATATTTGCTTTTATTATCAACAAAATTATTTTAGCATATTAGGACAAATTTGCTACGCAACTCTCAAGGTTAATGCCTACAGAAATTACAGATTAGCATGCAATTAGTAATCCTACTAGCAAAAATAACTAAAACATGACTTACTCAGACCCATTTTACAAAATAAGGCTTCAGCTTCAGTAATTTTCTGCCCAGAAGATTTCTTGACACATACTTCAACTTTTTGTGGTGCTGGGGGTTCAGGTTTCTTCTCAATAACTATTTGTGGTTCTGGTTTCTTTTCTGGAACCATCTCAGGTTCCACTTTCTTCTCTACATCAATCCTGACAGGTTTAACCTCTTTAATTGGCTCTACTTTGGCTTCCTCCTTCACTGCCTCCTTAAGAACTTCTACTTGAGAAATAATGGGAGGAGAAGGAGTATAATCTTTTTGTGGAAGATCTGGTCGTGTTTCCGGGATATCCTTGAATGTGTCTTTAATATGAGTTTCAGGAAGAAGTTCAGAGGTCTTCTTTAAATCATCCTGTTTAATGAATTTAAAATCATCACTTTCAGGCTCACTGTCTGAATATTTTTCAAGCATTTCTACACTGCCTTTCTCCTGATTAACATCTTGTAAAAAACCTCTTTCATTATCCAAAAACGAACTTAAATTACTAACGTCAAACTCTTGCTTGGGCTGTGGCAAATCCTTCAAGCACATCTCTAATTTTGAATCGGTTTCTTTTGAGTCGTCATAGGGTTTGCTCAATTCTAACAAGTTCGAATCCATTTTTTGAGGTATCAAAGGCTGGTCCAATAAACTATCCCCAGCGTGAGGTATCGTGGAAAAATCACGCTTTTCCGGATTATTGATTTTTTCACTGTGACGTTCATGCGTGTCTTCACCGGCCGATTTTAACCCCAGAAAATCTTCGGTGTGCTGTTTAAATTCTTGCAGGGGGCTACTGTCATGTCCTAAATGTTCAAAGTCATCCGGTGACTCATTGTCAGGCCTCAAGGGTTCGAGCTGTTTTATATTTTCCATTGTTTCCCCCCGACTACAATTCACTAAAAATTTCCAAAAATACCTTTAAAAACTGTCTAATATCACATATAAAGAGAAATAACTGTGTGTTATTGCACTTAGATACCGTTTTACTTCTTGAAGAATGTTTTTTTCATTTGCCGGTTGGCCCCGTCGGTTTCCAACAAGCACACCGGTTGCCAAGTCTTGCCAGAATGAAACGCACCTATACATTTTAATTCAGTACATTTTAAGATTATAGTTGCGGCGCTACGATGTAAATATAATTATTACATTATTTAATTGCAATTATCATGTGAATAGATTAAAACTACGGTTATTTGTGCAGTAAAATAATTTCAATTTAAAATAGAATTTCTAAGATAGGGTTTATTATTATACATTTGGCAACGCTGGTCGGCACAAAACGGGACTCGATGGATAATTGGGGTAGGGGGAAAGTATGAATCACCTGCCTTCATAGGCGTAGTTCCTATTTATTATTTTAATTATTAACAAATAACATATAGCATAATTATTAAAATATACTTCTATATTAAAATAAGAATAAACATGCTTATTTCTTAGATCCTATATTGAAATTTTCCACCCTCATGTTTCAATAAACCATTTATTTCTTGTTTTAGACGTTGTCAGTAACAGTGGTGTACTTATACCATAATGTTTCTTAAAATTGATTTACTGTTCACCCATAATGTCAGAACTTTTTTGTATACAATAATGTGTTCTGTTAGTGTCTGAGTGCTTTCATGGTTCTTCTTAATTAATATGTTGAATAAACACATAAGGTTGAATTAAACTCTGCACCTAAATTAATAGCCTTCAGTTCATTATCATCTCCTTCTTCTTCCAGTGGTGATATAGCTCGTTAGTGAACCTTGATATCCTTCAACTTTCGTCTCCATTTGAATCGATCTCCAGCAGCACCGGTGGCGGCTCGTGGGTTTTTAAAGTAGGAGGCCGTAGAAGAAAATAGTGCTGCTGAAGGATTTTTTCTTTTGAAACCTTACACAGGAGGTGAACCAGGAAAACATTAAAATTTTGTATTGTTACTACTTACAAGGACATTGGAGGATCGGTTGTTGCTTGTTGCGCAGATAAAGGAATGAATAAGTAGGTACTTAACGTTTCCCGAAGAGTAAACCATTCAAACAGTTCTGGCCATGTGTGCTACTGCTCTTTTTACATGACCATATGTCTGTCTAAAGTGTATTAACATCTGGAATAAAGGGGTATCCAATTATGTTGGTTTATATATTATTTCACGAACTATGAATAACCGATCTATTGTTAAGCGTCCCATTCAAAATCCTGCCTGATATTCGCCCATTCCTTCTTCGATATATGGTACAATTATCTACCTTACGCCTTACTATGTTTGTTAGAACTTTATAAGTTGTGGAAAACAATCATATAGTCATATGTCACGATAGTTTTCACATAAGAGATTAGACTGTGAACGAAACTTGTTTCCAGTGCCATCTCTTAAAAAAAAATTTTAACCGCCACATCTGGTGAACTTTCCTCCATCTCCTGCAACAATGGTAATTCTCTCATTGGCTGGGTTGCATTCATAAACTGTAGCCAACCATTTTGATCTTCTTTGGTGGTACCGTTTAGCAACGTTTCAAAATATATCTTCCATCGCTCTAGTATGCTATCCATATTGGTAAATATTTCGCCATCATCATTCTTGATCAAAGGCTCTCTAGGATGAGAGGTTTTTACTGTCTTAATGTTCTGGTAAAATGTTGTTGTCTCCTGTTTGTCGTATGCCTCTTGTATTACCTCTATTTGCCTGTTTGATAATTCCGGTTTTTTCTTCTTGCATTCACGTCCATCACATCTTCCTTCTCAGTTTTCCGTACTTCTTTTTTTGCGCTTGTAGCTTCATTCTTGAGGTTCATATAGTACAAATTCTTTTGTAAATTATGTTGATTCATTTTCACAATTTAAGCTGCTTCCAAAACTCCTTCTTATTAGGTCAGTGTCCTTCCTATAGGCTAGAAAAAAGTTATAAACCCAATTCCACAAGCTCATATTTTATGTATCCCGAAGAGTTGCATGGAGCATTATCTTGCAAAAAATAAAAATCCCCATTAGGGAACAGTGAAATCATCCACGAGTATACTTTCTTTACCCAAAGTTGCATAAATCGGACTATTTATTCATCCAGTGATCTGCTCTAGCAGGATATATCGAGAAGTGATTATGGCACCCCAAATCATTATTCCCCCACCTTTGTTTTGCCACAAAATCCATTTTTGGCACAAATATGTTTTACGCATAATCAAAGACATCGGTTCATTACCGGACACCGAACCTCCAAGGTCACACCGAGCATCCCGTTTATTCACAACAAAACATATACAAAAATTGAAAAACAAATTGGCCATCAAAATCGTGTGATTCAACATCTTTAGACTTTTTCCTTTGGGGATTCATTAAAGGAAAAGTTTAAGCCAATAATCCAACCAAGTTTTATAAGCTCAAGGCAATCATTCAAGAAGCTACGAGGGAGAATCAAATATAACCCGGGATTTTACAATTACTTTTCTCAGCCAATCACGAGTCAATGTAGGTCGCTGCAGTGCAATGTAATAGGATTGGGGGAAACGCTCGGTGAGCTGCATCACTCAATTATTTTGTCAGTACAGCCATGAGTGAGCAGCAGGTTCCACCGTCCGTTGCGCAACGAGTTATAATAAAGTTTTCAACCAAGGAAGATGTTAAACCATCCGAAAGATTAACTCGATTGAAGGTTCAGTATGGAGACGATACCCTGTGTAAGACTCAAGTGTTTGGTTGGCCCAAGAAGTTTAAGAGTGGACGAGAAAGTGTGGTAAATGTAAGTCATAATCGACGTCCCAGGTCAAGTGTCACTGCCGACAACAATGGTGCAGTTCGCGACCGTATTTATCGAAGATGACCGGTGGCTCACTATTCATAAAATTGCTTTAAATGTGGGTATTAGCTTTGGAAGTGCTCAAACAATCATCAGAAATCATCTTGGCTTCAATAAAATCTGTGCCCTATGGGTTCCGAAGTTGTTGACTGAAGATGAGAAAAACATCCGATTGCAAATCAGTAAGAGACTTCTGAATCGTTTTCGACCTTTTCGCCGAAGGAGGGGGCATTATTACACTCCAGAATTAAAAATGGCGAAGGCCAGACCAAACCTGCCCTGTAAAGGCTAAAACCCGTCTCTCAGCCGGAGGTTCCCGTGACCGTTTTTCGACTTTAAGGAAGTTTTGCTGATTGATTTTCTACATGATCGGCGTACGGTTAATGCTGCCTACTACTGCCAGCTATTGGATGCAATAAAATCCGCTTACAGGAGCAAAAGATGCGGTGTCCCCATCAGAGACGTTCTCTTTCTCCATGACAACGCCAGGCTACACACAGCTTTTTTAACGAAGGAAAAACTGGAGAATATGCATTGGGAAACCCTCGAACACCCTCCATACAGCACATATTTGGCACCTTGTGATTATTTTTTGTTTGCACCTATTTGTTGTTGGGTACGATTCACAAGCTTTCAAATCGCTGGGAAAAATGTGTAGAGCGAGGAGGTCGAAAAATTATCAATAGTTTTTTTGTAGTATTTTATAAATAATAAATATGTATAAAACAATTCCGATTTATTTGAATTCACCCTCGTATAACCGAAATAAAGTCACAACTAGAAGTAATTAGAAAAAGAAGCAACGCGGCTTTAAAATATGTGCTAATCCATACGTAACTTTCATAATATTATAAATGAAGAAAGTTTCCGTTTAGGTTATTGTCCATTTTGTTTAGTTTAATTTTGCATCTTTATTAGACGAAATGTAGATTATAGTAAACATATAAACTGAAACATATATATATATATATATATATATATATATATATATATATATATATATATATATATATATATATATATATATATATATAATATATATATATATATATATATATATATATATATATATATATATATATATATATATATATATATATATATATATATATATATATATATATATATATATATATATTATATATATATATATATATATATATATATATATATATATATATATATATATATATATATATATATATATATTAAAATAAATTACTTACTCGATGAACAAATACTAGGTGTTTGGTAATTATCTGATTTGAGTAGCCCACCATTTTTGTTAAATTTGTTTTCGGAGGTTGCGCTTTGATGGTTTAGTAGACCACGTATGACCATTTTTTGTGTAACATTTTTATAAAAGTGTAAACTAGCCTGAAACTTAATCTATAGCTATTGACATAGTATAAATTAGCCTTAACTTAGGCTAAAATGGAGATCTCTACGAAATGACCTCAGATACTTTACCAATGTAATGGCAAAAGTTACTAGACTGGACTATAATTAGTTTCCTATGAACATACTTCAGCTATATACATAGTTTAAAATACATTGGACATTATAAAAGCAATTCCAAATTATATTAGTGTGTTAAAAAATACTGTAAAATTTAAATACTCTGGAATGTAAATATGGACGAATGTTCACCCTGATGCATATTATATTGCTCATATTATATCTTCCTGTCAACCACACAATAATATAAAAATTGTGATATTTAATTGCGTTATAAAATTTCAGATTACAAAAACAGCCATCAGTCTTTCGTTTATCATACTATCTATCTAAGATATGGACTTTGACATTATTAAAACAAATATTTTTCAAAAAAATAAAATGTTTCATAAACAAATCTTTCGTCCGCCTATGAATAAAAATGCCTAATCTGATGTTGCAGTTAGATGATTCATTATTTCGCTTCTATAGCAACTGACCTATATAAAACGAAAATGATAGTTTCAATTAAGATACTTCAAACGTGGCAAAAAAAATCATTCTAAAACGGTGTAAAGAACATCGCCAGATTAGTTAAACAATCGTCTTAATTAAATCTTTTTTTCTAAAGCAAATTCGAAGGTCGGTGTTGCGCGACCAATTCAATTTACCGCATACCGTTGCATGATATTGCGCAGAAGCGATAAAGTATTTGTTGGAAGCCGTATAACTTTTTCCCATCCCGTAATCGCGGTGCAGTTAGGTTAGATTTTGGGAGGTTGGCCTGGGGCTGTTTTAATTATTATTTTGTAATTGTTTTTTTTCGGATCTGCCCGTTATGGAGGATAAAATTAATGGTTCGATAATGTCGAACGGAAACGGGTACATAAAATCACAACACCAAAATGGGCTGAATGTAAGTAAACCGATCGGTTTGTTTGATTCTTTTGGGTGTGAATAATTTATTGTATTTGTTTTAGGGATTTAAAGTTGCAGATAAAATGAACAATATCACAATTCCCAAATCTAATTTGGTAAGAATTCTAGTTTTATTATTTTACTGAATTTTACAAAAATTTGATTGTTAAATGTTCCTA
Source organism: Cosmopolites sordidus (assembly GCA_031761425.1). NCBI lineage: Eukaryota > Metazoa > Arthropoda > Insecta > Coleoptera > Curculionidae > Cosmopolites > Cosmopolites sordidus. Next base: position 49,437 of record JARFXV010000090.1, on the reverse strand, counting down.
GATTTTATATGTATTTTTTATGTAAAGTAGTTGAGAACTATTTCCAAATTTAAATATTTATAGCACAATAAAAGCTTTATTAGTGGAAATGTTTTACCAGTGAAATATATGCCGATTTAAATAAATGCGTGTACCAATAAAATAGTGAAATACTTTAATACAATTGCATTAAGTGAAATTCATGTTTTATCTTAAATTAGTTCAAATTTTATATGCTCTAGCAAACTACAAATGGAACAGAAAAACAGACAAAAACCAAAATATTTAAAGAGTCATTTGAACCACCTACATTATTGACTGCAGTTTTGACACAAATAAGTTTTTATATTCTTATGCTGTTGGGGTTCTTAAGCCAGTTGTTTTTTCCTCCAAAAGTGGTACAGGAGAAGGGTAGAGTGGGTTATCCACCTCTATATGACAGGTATGTTAGCATTTACCTGCACTAAGAGTCAACTATTATCTTGGACAATGTTTTTAGATTCTCAGCCTTTTATTCGAGGTATGTGTACCGAAGAGTGAGGGACTGCTGGAATTATCCTATTTGCAGTGTTCCTGGTAGTGAGGTAGTTCTTAAAGATAGGATAACCAAAGACAATGGATGGACTTTTGAGTGAGTTTATATTATTTTTGGTTCATAAGGTGTACTTTTTTACTATTATTTATAAAGTATAGTGACTGACCATTTTCATATTCTTCATCTTCTTTTTCTGTTGTTTCAGCTTGTTCTTATGGCTTTAATAATGGTTCCTTTGGATGTAATTTAGATCTAGCATAATTACTAATATTTATCTTCTTCCATTCTTGTTTGCTTATAGTGTATGTTTTAGTTTTATCTCCATCAATACTGCTATATGTTATCTGCATTTCTTTGGGTTTCTTTCAATTATTACATAATGTGGGTTTATTCTAACACCCAGAATTTTTCTTCAATATCTTCTCATAATTATTTGTTGTTTTCTGAATATTTTATTGCATTTTGCAGATTTATTGGAACTAAAACTAAATGTGTAAATCTTGCCTCTTACAATTACTTGGGTTTTGCTGAATCTTCTGGACCATGTGCTGAAGCTGCTGTTAAATCTATATATGATTATGGAATAAGTACAGGTGGAACTCGTCTTCAATATGGTACTTGTCTTCTTCACAATGAACTTGAACAATTGTTGGCAGAATATTTAGGTGTAGAAGATACCATTACTTGTGGTATGGGTTTTGCTACTAATGCTTTGAACATTCCCACTTTAATTGAACCTGGGTGCCTTGTAATCAGTGATGAAAAAAACCACGCTAGCTTAATTTGGGGCATTAAGTTGCCTGGGGCAACTGTAAAAGTATTCAAACATAATGGTTAGTAAAATCAAAGTTAGGATGCTTTAAAAGTTTTCTTAACATTGTAACTTTAAGATATGGATCATCTAGAAGAACTTTTGAGAGAAGCAATATATTTTGGTCAACCAAATCAACCGAATGGTGCCTTTAAATCTTGGAAGAAAATAGTTATAGTTGTGGAAGGAATTTATAGTATGGAAGGAACTATTGTAAAGTTGCCTGAAGTTATTGCATTGAAGAAAAAGTACAAAGCCTATCTATATTTGGATGAGGCTCACAGTATTGGTAAAAATAGTTTCAATTTTGAAGAAAAGAGTGTGAATTAAGTTGCTTGTGCAATTTTACAGGTGCTATGGGTAAACATGGTAGAGGAGTAGTAGATTATTTTAACTTGGATCCTAAAGATGTAGATATTCTAATGGGAACATTTACAAAAAGCTTTGGCAGTGCTGGAGGATACATTGGAGGTTCCAAAGTAAGTAAATTTTAATTATCTTTGAATGTACATATAGGAAAATTATGATATACTAAATTACCTAAACTGGGGATATTCAAGGAGTCATAACTGATATTTATAACATAAATAAATATTAATTGGAAAACCTATAGTGAGTCTATTATATTAATATGAGCCTTATTAATGAGTAGACATTGGACATTGGTAATTGGAATAAGTGTTTAAATGAGTTGTATTTTTGACAACTAATTGACTGCAATTTGTGTGGTGTTTATTGTTGGAGGAAGGGCGAAAACCATTAAAAATTTTAACAAGGTGACCATTTGTAAAATAGCAAGAAGATATTTGGATGATGTAAACCAGAAATGGCAACTATGCAACTTTCAAATGGTACCAAAATAAGTAAAGGTTTTGTTTAATTTTAAATTAAGTTAAATTAAAATGTTGAAGGGTATACATGCATATTTTACACAGGAAATGTTGAAACTCTCTAAAAAGACAACCATAATTATTGTGTTTTTTGTTCTTAATATCTGATATATAAATATTGATTGCATTAAATACAATATTCATTATATTAACTACATCTGTCAATTATCGAGGTTTTTGTATATATAGTTGAAGAAAAAAACATAGGGAGCATTGGAAACATGAACAATATGGTCATTTAAACTTCTAAAGGATAAAATACTGATTTTATTTCACATATTAGCTTGATGCAATTGTTTATACAGATTTTAATATAAGTTAATGATGATATTTTTATATTTTTTCAATTTTTTAAGTATTTTAAGAATTAAGTGATTGTATATAGTCTAAATTTATTCTTCTCAATCTCATCACCATATTTCGAAAATATTTAGCATTTTCCAGTACTGCAAATCATAAAATAAATAAAATTGACTTGATTTTTTTTCCTTGTGTTATCAACCTCCACACACATTGTTTAGGCTTTGGTTTTTTAAAATTTTTCACAAGGAGCTTCATGATGTATCTTTTTTCTTTTCCTTTTTCACAAACCTTTTGTGTTACTTTTGAACCACTATCATGTCAGCCTGTAACTTTCTATTATGTACGAGGGTTGTATAAGTATCTGGCCTAGGCCAGAAATGGCGCTGATACTATTTAAAAAGTGATATTTTTCGTAAATATGACTTTTCACAACAATACTGTCAAACTGTCAAGTCGCTGCGTGGTTTAGTTTGTGAATGGCAGCCATTTATATAGAATAACTTTTGTGGTTTTACAACAATAGAAAAAATTGAATATGGGAAGTGTTAAAATACTTGTTTTTATGAGAAAAGAAAACAAACGATGAAATTAAAACGAAGCTTAGCGAAGATTATGTTATGACATAAAATGTTTTTTCTTGTAAAGGTCAGATACTTATCATACAACCTTCGTATTTCCATTTGATTGTTATAATGTTTTGAGTTATGTGAACTAGAACTTTACAGTTACATTAATTAATGGTACCATTACTAGAGAGTGGACCTGCTATATAAGATAAGTAAATAAATCGTTTTATGTAATGGTGTGCGCCTATCAATTCAATTTATGAAAATATTTATATATCCAAAATGTTTATAAATACTCGACACTTTTAATTAATATTCGACCCTTATGTAATTAGAAAATTAGACCATTATGTAATTGAAAGAAATTCTATTTAATTGAATATCTCAATTGTACAAATATGACTAAATACATTGATAATCGGCAACCTTGCCAGAACTAGGGCAAAAATCCACTTCTTAATCATTATCACACTTTACCATACATGTAGATGCAGTACACTAATTGGTTCTATTATATTTGTTGTAATAGTCAAATAATTGTATCAATAAGGCAAATACTCTTTTCAGTGTCATTTATTTATTTCAGAAAATAATTTCATATTTGAGAGAGAATAGTTTTGCGTCTCGACATGCTTGGGCAATGGCACCACCTCTAGCTGCACAAATTATAACTGTTCTAAAGATACTGATGGGAAGAGATGGTACCAATGGAGGCCAAAGACGCATTGAAACGTTAGCTAGAAATACCAGGTAAGTCAAATAAGAAAATACATATTTTATCATAGGTGTAAGCATCCAAACCTGCAAAGATTAGTAAAAGATGATTAATATATGGAATATATATATATATATATATTGTGTTAGATTTCTTGGGACTTCATCCAATGAGGCAACAGTATCATACATCCTGCTGGGTTGGGTTTCATTTCATTTCATTGGACACAGTCCAAAGAAATCTCACAGTGCATATATACTCCATCCGACGAGAAATCGGCGAAAGTATGAGTTGTTGACTATTGATAGGGTCTCCCTATTCTGGACAAGGTATGCTCCCTTGCCAGAATAGGGAGTGCCCAGAATGTCAGTGCCCTGTGACTTTCACAAAGTCACGAACCTCGCGACGGTAAGCACTGAAGATGCCAAATATATATATATATATATATATATATATATATATATATATATATATATATATATATATATATATATATATATATATATATATATATAAATATATATATATATATATATATATATATATATATATATATATATATATATATATATATATATATATATATATATATAAATGTATATATATATATATATATATATATATATATATATATATATATATATATATATATATATATATATATATGTATATAATTTTATATTTATATGTATTTAATAGCAAGAAAAGTAAAAAGGAGGAAAGGGAAAGCAAACAAAAATTTCAGCAGCACTATTTTCTTCTACGCCGTCCCACTTTAAAAACCCACGAGTCGCCACTGTTGAATATTTATATTTTGCTAACAAATAATAATGTACACATTTTTGCAATTACTCTTTTCTAGGTATTTTCGAATGAGACTTGAGCAAATTGGTGTTATCATTCATGGAAATGACGATTCACCTGTAGTTCCTATTTTAGTGTATTTGTATTCTAAAATTGCGTAAGTTATACAGTGTCCCAATAATGGTGATTTTTTTAACATTTACGTTTATAGAGTGATGGTCAGGACTTTGATTAAGGAGCATATAGCCACCGTAGGTGTTGGATACCCCGCCACACCGCTCTTTGAAGGTCGCATTAGGATTTGCTTGTCTGCTGGTCACACCAAAGAACAGCTCGATTATGCCCTGCGGGTAATTGAAAAAGTGGCAGATGAAATCGGACTAAAATACTCTAGGAAGCTTCGCGATCTCACCCCAATAAACTATGACGATATCAAAGTTTATCAAGACTGATAGAACGTCTTCAATTCGTAAGGGTTCTCGTTGCGGTCGTTACTTGTAAACAAGGTTATTAATCTCAAATCTAAAAAGTTTTGCGTGTAGTTAAAAAAAGGTTTTTCCGTAGAATGTCATTAAAAAATTGGTCGACTTCTTGATGGTAGTAAACATGTAATTAGTCATCACTAATTAAAAGATAACACAAAGTATATCTATAACATTAGTGGCTTTTTGAAAAATTGGTAAAGATTTAGTGCTGACCTGCAATACAAAGTGGAAAAGTAAAGTTATTTTTGATTTTATACCTATTTATAGTCTCTCATTCTTATCTAACATAACCTATTCAAGAGATATTCTTTTCTAGCAAATCATAAAATACACTTTGTTTTTCCTAGCTTATCAACTTCCCTACACATTGTCTAGGCTTCCATTTTTTAAATTAAAATCCAGATGGGGCTTCATGATGTATCTTCCTTTTTCACATTCCTTCTTTTGGTTTTTTTGTGCCACAATCATGATGCCCATCTGATACTTTCTATTTTTTGTTTCCATTTGATTGATATAATGTCTTGAGTTGTGTGAACTGGAACTCCACAGTTACAAGTACTGGTATATACTACTGTACTTGCAGATGCTGTACCCTAATTGATTATATTGTAGTTGTTATAGTCAAATAATCTTACTAATATGACAAATTCAGTGTAAGCGAAAGACTTAGTTGGTTACACATCAGTTACACATCTCTTAGTCGAACTATTCAAAACATATTTTTTAATGCAGTTTGAAAACACATGATATCATTTGGAGGGAATTATGGCTGTAGTTACTGTAGGTAATGTATAAAGGTTCAGTACACTGTGAACATTGCAGTAACTACAAAGTATACAAAAAATTCACAAGCTATGGTAAATGAGTCATAAAAAGGAAGAAACTAAAATGCAAGTAAACTTTTATATTTTTGTTTAACACACGCATATTCATTTTAAAATGTTAATTATCTTATTTCAAAGCCAGTTTTTATTCTACAGGGCCTACATATACTTTTCTCCAGTGCCATAATACATATTTTAGAGCTTTTTCACGATGTTTCGAAAACAACTTGGGCTTTTCTTGTTTGCAGTTCTAAGGTCATGGTTGTTGATTGAACTGTTATCACTTAGATATCAATCTGGATCTCCTAGATCATTGATTTAAAAGTGAATCAAATTAGTGTACCATATTCAGTATGTTGGAGGGAAAAGTAATAGTCATATACGGAAAAAGGCTGGTTTATTTTTGACATTCCCCAATAAGGCTTTAGTGTTTTGGTTTTGTCGTACATACTCAGAAGCATTAAAGTTTTTTTTTTCTATAGTAGTTCAATTGTTCTATTGGAACATTTGAAGTGAAATACAAAAAACTTACAGATATATCACTGAACACCAAATGTCTTTTGAATTTCGCGACGAGCGTTCCGCTAACTATTACATCATTCAGAAGATAATTCAATCTGACTGAAGAGATGGAATCATCTTCTGATGATTCTAACGTGGTTAGCGAAATGCACGTCGAGAAATTAATACTAAGCGATTTAGTGTTTAATGCTCTTTGAGTTTAGTGTGCTGTAGTAGTATAAAATTTTACGTCTTTAAGTTACCTGATGAAATATTTAAATGAACGTTTAGTGCTGTTTTATTTTTCATACTTTTTGTACTTAGATTTAAATCAAGACCAACAAAAGTATTATTTTTACTGGACTTGAAGGGCGGGTTAAATATTGAGTATGGAATATGGCATATCCTAGTTTTTTCTTAAGACACAAGGCTTCTCTTATGAATAATATGTAATAGGATAGTTATCATATGTTTTAAGATATATTTATGTCAGCCTGTTCAAATGTATTATTTTTATAATATTGTTATCATATTTTGTTTGAGGCATATTTTAATAAATTATTTGATTTTTGGTCTTGAATTTCATTCCATTTCGACTTGAACTATACAAGAATTAGAGCATAATAGAACGTTTTTTTACAAAATTAGTAAAGTGCCAATTTTTCGTGGGAAAAAGTATTTGAATAGTTGGTTATGATGTTTTAATTCGGTTTAGCGATAACAAATAATGTCAATACATAAAAATAAATAAATAAAGGGTATTCCATTAAGAGGTTTGCGAATGTTGGTAACGAATAAAAGAAACGTTTCATAACATACCTGAAAGTTATTTATGGCAGTGCGAAGCTGGATAGTGTACAATTATACGTGGAATACATCTGTCAAATGACCGCCACGACTTCTCTGACAGCTCACAATTCTTTTGTTGAATTTCTCGATTACTGCTGAACACATTTGCGGAGTTATGTCACGAATTATTCGCCTAATTTCTTCTTTCAACTGTTCAACGGTTTGCGGATTATTTTCGTAAGTTTTGCTCTTCACATAGCCCGACAAAAAAGTCTAGCGGCGTCAAGTCGCATGACTTTGGTGGCCAATTTACGTTCCCATTCCGGGAGATCAGCCTCCCTCCAAACTGTGTACGCAATAAAGTCAATGTTTCACGTGCTGTATGACATGTCGCACCATCTTGTTGGAACCAGATATTCTCTAAAACTTACTACTTCGTTACCGAAAATCCACAAATGTCTGTTAACAGGCGCGTTTGGGTATCAGCAGAACTTCAACGTGGCGAATTTTGAAAAAAGACTTAAGTCTACATCCTTAACAAAATTCAGCTAACACAGGAGCTAAAGCCAGCCGACTATGGGCAACGCCGTGCATTTGCCAATTGGATTCTACAGATGAAGGCAAATGACAATAATTTTTGCGATAAAATCATTTTCAGTGATGAGGCTCAGTTCCACTTAAACGGTTACGTAAATAAACAAAATTGTCGCATCTGGGGCAATGAAAATCCTAGAGAAATCCACGAAATCCCGATGCATGCTCAACGTGTCACAGTTTGGTGCGGTTTTTGGGCTGAGGGTATCATTGGACCGTATTTTTTTGAAGATGAAGATGAACGAGCTGTTACAGTAAACGGAGAACGATACCGAACGATGATTGATGTTTTTTTATGGGATCAAATAATGGACATTGATTTTGAGAATATGTGGTTCCAACAAGATGGTGCGACATGTCATACAGCACGTGAAACATTGACTTTATTGCGTACACAATTTGGAGGGAGGCTGATCTCCCGGAATGGGGACGTAAATTGGCCACCAAGGTCATGCGACTTGACGCCGCTAGACTATTTTTTGTGAGGCTATGTGAAGAGCAAATCTTACGAAAATAATCCGCAAACCGTTCAACAGTTGAAAGAAGAAATTAGGCGAATAATTCGTGACATAACTCCGCAAATGTGTTCAGCAGTAATCGAGAATTTCAACAAAAGAATTGTGAACTGCCAGAGAAGTCGTGGCGGTCATTTGACAGATGTTGTATTCCACGTATAATTGTACACTATCCAGTTTCGCACTGCCATAAATAACTTTCAGGTATGTTATGAAACGTTTCTTTTATTCGTTACCAACATTCGCAAACCTCTTAATGGAATACCCTTTATTTATTTATTTTTATGTAATGACATTATTTGTTATCTATATATATATATATATATATATATATATATATATATATATATATATATATATATATATATATATATATATATATATATATATATATATATATATCTTCTTTCTTTATGAAACGTTTCTTTTATTCGTTACCAACATTAGAAACCTCTTAATAGAATACCCTTTATAATCCGTCTTAATCAGATATGTGTTAAATGTTAATGTTATAATAATATTGGCTAGAAAAAATCGAGAATTGGCTTTGACGGCACTGTAGAAATCGTGAATTTAAAAATAAATAGTATAAAATTGCGGTAAATTGGCAAAAATGTGAAGCTTGCTTTATCTACCTTTATATACAGTACATTACACAGCGAAAAAACCAGAAAGAACTACCCACACTGAAAATGAAATTAGGGAAACACAACCAAGAGCAGTGTCAGAATTCAGCGAAAAATGCCAAACCAAAAAAAAAATCGTTTAATTTCAAATCCTCAAGCAACCAATGATGGTACTTGTTCTGGAGTAAACGTCTCGCCTAGGACTGTAAGACATTATTGTCATAATTTCAGATATACGAGGAGTGATCAATAAGTACCCGTGTTTGAAATAAAGACGGATTCACAAATTTATTTTTATTTTTATTTTTCAACGTAGTCTCCTTTTAGGTCTATACACTTTTCCAAGCGTTTCTCCAACTTTCTTAAGCCGTCTAAAAAATACGATTTTTCAAACTCTCCAATATACGCTTCCGTCTCGGGTATAACCTCTTCATTTGAGCTGATTTTTTTTCTGCGAGCCATGTTTTCAAGTTAGGGAACAGAAAAAGTCGCTGGGTGCCAGGTTGGGCGATTAAGGTGGGTGCGGAAGCAATTCGTAGCGCAGTTTGTGCAATTTGGCCGCAACAATTAAATATAAATGTGCCAGTAAAGTTTTGGGGTTAGAGGCGCATCAGCAACTGAAAAGGCTATTTAGCGACTGGACCTACAGTTGAATGTGCCAGTGCTTTATCGTTATGGAAGAGCACTTTTTCTTAGCTAAAGCTTAGCTTTTCCGTACGAGACACCTACGGCCTCAGCTACTTCGCGCACTTTCGTTCGGCGATCAGCGAGAATCATGTCATGGACCTTTTCGATCATTTTCTCGGTTACTGCGTTCGACGGGCGTCCTGGCCGTTCTTCATCGAAAACAGTTGTACGACCACGCTTAAACTCGTTAAACCAATATCTCACTGTTATCATAGATGGTGAAGGGTCCCCATAGACAGCATCCAACTTCACTTTTATTTCTTCGCTTGTTTTTCCATCCAAAAATAAAAAACAAATTACGGATCGATATTGGTCTTTTTCCGTTTTATTGAGATACAAAACACGAACGATACAACTGGCTGTCAAAAAACTAACCTATGAATTTATCTGAAATTCAGCATGAGGTCGTTTAACAGTCTGTAGTACAAGATGGTAAAGTCAATTTCATTCGTCAACGCCATCTGTTATCAAACATGGGTACTTATTGATCAACCCTCGTAAAGGAAAGAGTGACTGGAAGAAAACGGAAAAAATACTTCAGTTACAAGGAGTCTTTTTTAAAAATTGGTTTCCATTGCCATAATAGTGCGTGAAGAACAAAGAAGATTGCACTGCATCCTCGAAATAGAATTCCCACAGTCAAATTCGGTTGTGGAAATATGCTCTGGCCGCTTATGTCTAGGACTGCAAGTTTAGTACTCATTGATGCGTGAAAGCTTGTTCGCCCCATGAAATTAGGTACAAGGGATGTCGTCAGAAAGGAGATAGATAGATAAGACTCCCGGAAACAATATTAAGATAGTTTTAGGGGACTTTAATGCCCAAATCGGAAAAAAATCGGAATATACCCCAATAGTAGGTAAATGTAGTCTACATGATAACACATAGCAATGCGGAAAAAAACAATATCATTCACTGTATGCAAGGGCCTTAGGGTAATAAGAGTACAAAGTTCCCAGGCAAAAACATCTATAAGGAAACATGGGTCTCACCTGATGGATATACAGTGAACCAAATAGATCATGTTAGGATAGATAGGAGAAAATATTCAAGTGGGCTTGACGTTAGAAGCTATAGAGGAACATCAGCAGAGTTGGACCACTACTTGGTGGTAACAAGAATACGTCAATGGATCTCCAAAGGTCGCCAAAAAAAAACAGGAACTAGGACCAAAAAATATGGCATTGAAAGATTAAAAAAAGGCGAAAGAGCTAAGAAGAAATACCAACAGCAGGAAGCAGAAACTAGAGAAACCAGAGGCTTATACATCAGTAGCAGAAAAAGTCACGGAAAAGACAATTGAGACTCGAAATGAAAGGAAAAATCAAAAGAAGCGTATTGTACGACGATGAATAAAAAATGCGGTGGAGAATAGAAATTCTGTCCGACTGAAGTGCATACAACCCAGCCACATGTGCATAACCCACAACAGCACAAAAGAAAGAACAGGGGAGACTGAGAAAGGGGGCCAAAACGTGTATGCAAAAGAAAAAAACGGGACTAAAAACGCAAATAGAGGAGATACAAGAGCATACGACAAACATGAGACAAGAAATTGCAACCAGAGCATTCAGACAGTAAAAAGCTTTCACCCTATAGAGACCTTGATCAAGGATGCAGATGGTGAATTTTAACCAACATGAGAAGCATACTAGAGCAATTGAAGACATATTTGGAAACGTTATTAAATGGAAGCACCAGAGAAGATCATAATGATATTATGAATGCAGCCCAGTCATTGATAGAAGTACAATCGTTGCTGGAGGTGGACGAAAGTATATTGAAACTTAAAATTAATAATGCTGCCGGGATAGATACCATACCCGCAGAACTACTGACGCATGAGAATGACGCTGAAATGCGAGAACTATGAGGGTAGTCCCAGAAGTACCCAACCTAACAAAGAAATCGTCGAGCTCCTCAAAATAGCCATCTACGCAGGCTCCACCTCTTCATTGTTGGCAAATCTTCTATCACCAAGCTATTTTTTCAAGTTTGGAAACAGAAAATAATCCGAGGGGGCTAAATCTGGCGAATAGGGTGTGTGAGGAAGCAATTCGAACTTTAACTCATTGATTTTCGCCATCGCGATAATGGATGTGTGAACTAGTGCATTGTCTTGATGAAATAAAGCTTTCTTTTTTGCCAAATACAGCAGTTTTTCTTGATTTCATCACTTAAACGCTCCAATAAATTCGCAGTTGAAGATATTCAATGAAAACTATCCCACGCGCATCCCAAAGAACTGACACCATGACCATGCCTGTAGACGGAACTGTCTTCATCTTCTGTCTAGCTCATTTTTCACTTTTAGTCTATTGTTTTGACTGTTCCTTCATCTCAGGTGTGAAGTAATGGACCCATGTTTCATCCATGGCTTTGAATCGACGCAAAAACTCAGCTTTATTTCTCTGAAACTTCGCCAAACACTCGATTGAAATATAAACATGACGCTGTTTTTGTTGCATTGCGAGTAATCGCGGCACCCATTTTGCGCACAGCTTTTTCATGTCCAAATTTTCAGTCAATATGCGATGTACAGCACATTTTGAAATCCCTACTATGTCTGCTAGCTCGCGCACTTTTCTGTCGACGGTCATCCAATACCATTTTATGGATTTTCTTCATAATTTCTGGCATGGTCAGTCGTGTCGTTTCTCATTCGGTCGACCATTGCGATGTTCGTCTTGGCAGCTCGTTTGAACTCTGCCGCCCAATATTTGACTGTTATTTATATTTACTGTAAACGAAGATGCGGACTCTTTATATAAGAGCTCTGCTTTAATATCGGTTGGACTGAGACATTTCAAAAGAAAGTATTGTATCACATAACGATGACCAATTTTTTCCATACCTACAAATTCACTGAGAGCATTCACTATTAATGGCTGCCAAACAAATACTAAATAACGTAGCGTCGTCAAACTTAATATTTATAAGGTTGGTACTTTCTACCATAGTCATTATTTTCAAACAACAATCGCCATCTATACGTCAGATCGGGTAGTTCTGGAAGTACCTTCGTATCGTGGCATATCATTGCTTTACACAACTTGTAAAGTTCGAACAAACATGGTAAGACAGAGGAGAGTGCCATATATCGAAGAAGGAATAGGCGACGATCAGGCAGTGTTTAGAAGGGGACATTCAACAATAAATTAGTTGTTCACATTCCGTCAAATAATGTAGAAAACCGAATTTGATATTCCTCTATTATAGATGTTCATAGATTTCAGATAGGTGTACGACAGCATGCAAAGAACAGCAGCATATGGTATCACTAAAATGACGAACTTGACGGAAAAAGAAAAAAAAGTCACTTTTAAGTTCAGTTTATCGTTATGCAAAGTTTTGTGGCATAAGAATCTTTAGTTTTTGTAACAAAGCTATTTTTTTTCCCTAAACAGCGCAATTTTCCGATTTTTCCGCTATTTATTTCACTGCTCTATCGCGTTCCGAGACATTTGTGTTCAGTTCTATTTCGGATCTTCTTGCTAAGCGGTTTAAATATCGCGCCAAAACTTCCTACAAGGAAAGTGCGCCACTGCAGAAGAAAGTAAAGAGAAAATCAACTTTACTTCAGAAGTTATTTCAAAACCTTACCGGCAAGAGAAGAAAGGGCCTCGAAGACCATGAAAACCCTGACGACCCTGACTTGGCCCCTTAATTTTATAATATAATAATAATAATTGCCATAATCATCATTATTATTAATAATATAATAGTAATGATAAATAATATAATAATAATGATAAATATCATAAAATACAAAAAATTACATACAAATTACTCTAATCTTAATAAATATTCTTATCCTTTTATTGTAGCATTTGACTTCTCGTCCATTTACTTCCCATATCCTACAAATTTCTCATGGAAATACTGCAAATGGGCTCTGAAATGGTGAAAAAAAATACGACCAACTTTCACAAAAGTTCCTAAATTGGTTGTGAAAATTTCACTATTTTGTCACTATTTAGACGAAAAAGTTACTATTATGTCCCTATTTCTGTGAAACATAAGATACTATTCTACTATCTTTGACCCTCTGAAGCGCTGGTAACCCTGAACTTGGGCGAAAAGATATATAACGAAATAAAGGTGAAATCCAAAAGGACCGATTCAAGAAGAGAACAGAACCGGATAATCGGTGAATGACAATATTGAAGTTGTGAAGGAATTTACGTACCTGGGAAGCAAACTTGATGAAAAGAACAGCATCACAAGAGATATCAGAAATCGTATTATGAAGGACCACAAAGTCACTTATTTCCTGTATTCTGTCCTAAGAACTTATTCAAAGGAACACGAAACCAGTAGTCATTTATGGCTGCGAGACGTAGATCACCACTAAGAATACAGAAGAGCTGCTTGTAGTATTTGAAAGAAGAATACTCAGAAGAATTTTTGGTGCTGTAAATGACAATGGAATTTGGAGGATCGGGTATAACTTCGAACTCAAGAAATTGTATAAAGATCTAGACATTGTAGACTATGTGAGAGTCCCGCAACTCAGATGGGCGTAACATGTGGCGACAGTGGCAAAAAACCGAAACCAAGGAAAATGATGGAGGAGCGAATAAGGGGTGGGAGAAAAAGAGATAGACCAAAAATGTGATGTTAGGAAAATGTAAGAACTACTGCATATCAAAAACTTACACGGAGCTGCTGGAACCGATCAATATTCGGTTGGAGGCGAAGGATAAAGGAAGTCAAGGCTCACTAACGGGCTGTAACACCACAGGTAGAAAAAAAGGCGAAAAGAAGGCAGTGCCTCAAATGTTCTTTTTAGAACGACCTTGCATCTACCTTTGAAGGTTATAGTGATAGTGGACTCGTATATTAAAAAAGAAAAAGTCTGATCGAATAGCTTCTCCAGTCGAGACTTAGGGTCCAAGAATAATTTGCGGACCAAATATAAGATGTATTATATTTTTTACGTTGAAAAAATTCAAAACACTATGAAAGAGCTCATTAAAAACACTTTAGTTATTGTTGTCAGTGATAAAAATTCATCAAAGGCTAAAATGTACCATTTCTATATTTAGAACATTCTTCAAGGCACTGTAACAGAGATTGTCCTTGTGTTGATGATAAAAATAAAAATATATAATCGTATGCAACGTTAAGGCAATACCCGTTTGGTCCGGCAGATAATGTTGAAAAGACAGGAAACATTTATCTAATCAGGCGACCGTCCCCTTGATACTTTCAAATTTCTTTTGATGCGAATTATTGAATAAAAACGGTGCCGTACCAGCCAACAGCAAACATGTCCCGTTTACGGTATTTGTTATGTTTTTTGGTGATCGGTTCGGGTGATTGGTTTTTTCCAGGTGTATCAGCTGGGTTTCAAACCACAAGTAAGTATTTAACAGTCAGAACACATCTTTGCGACATTTTTGTAGTCGATTTTAAGTACGACATCTTTTAAAACCAGGTTCGAACTGTAGATGATTAATTTTGGTGTAGGTTCGTCATTTTATTTGAGTGATCACTGAGTGTTTTGACAAATGCTTGCGTGGTATTTATTTCTTTATAGTTTTCAACTATAAGTCATAGCCGAAGATGACATCTATATCAACCTAAAGTACTTTGATCGTCATTTAGAGATTTTAGATTTAAATATTTCTAATTTTTCATTGTTTGCGCTAGATTGTCGGTAATTTTCTGGCTGCTATGGAATATAAAATTTTCGGAACAGCGACAGCGAACATATGACTTGGGAAAAAAACATATTTCTAACCTGTTCGACTATATTGTGTTACATAGAGTGTATGCGATAAGTGACCGATTTGAACTGGGAATATTTTTTATAACGAAATAAAATACAACAATAATTTTAATGTAGGTGTTTTATTGAGAGAAATACATTTTATGTGAAGTGTAACGTCGAACAAATATCCTTGGATGCTGCAAAAACTTGCTTTATTTTGATATGATGAGTTCTCAATTTTTCTATTGGAACCTTTGATGTGAAACACTAAACTTGAAGAGATTTACCACTAAAAACCAAATCACTTTTTCTGAATTGCTCGATTCGCTAACCAGGTTAGCATCATCAGTAGATGATTTAATCCTGATTTATTAAGATTTAATCCTTAATTTTCATCAGGAAAGATTAAATCATCTCCAAATTCCATCAGGAAAGGTAAATCTCTTGAAGTTTAATGATGAGTTCTGTTTTATACGTTTTAGGTAGAATGGTTTTCTAAATCATAATACCAAACTGCACAGTTGATTTTGGATTCATCATCATCGTTGACATGTGCTTCAAACGCCTACGACAATGCTGCAATAGCATCAGCAGAAAAAAGTTTCAAAGAGCCAAAAATCTCCCATGAGTCCATTAATTTAATGGAAAAACGGCGTACAATGTCAAGTCGAGTCGAGTACGCTGAGCTTTGCAAAACTATAATAAATCGTATTCGAGAAGAAATGCGTCGATTCAACATGCAGCCAGTGCAAAAAACATTAGAAGAAAACAAGAGAATAAACAAAGCAAAACACAAGCTGGGGAATAAAAGGACACAAATGTTTGCGTTAATGCGTGAGGATGGCACAGCGTGCCGGGAACATATCGAAATGTTAGAGGTTATCAGAAGATTGTATTCAAAGTTATATGAAGATCAGAACTAGTCAAAGGGAGCAATGTCCACGGAAGAGTAAATGCCAGTTATCTAGTTGGATGAAGTGATAAAAGCGATAAAGAACGGAAAGGCTCTAGGAAGGACAGTGTAACTATTGAAATGTTAAAAGTTGGCGGTCGAACTTTGTATAAAACTCTAGCAAAATTATACTCAAAATGCTTCAAAGAACAAAAAATACCCAGCATATGGGAAAATGCTGAAGTGATTCTTCTTCATAAGAAAGGAACACAACCAAGATTCAGGAGTGGATTCAATACAATGGATCATATTCAGGTTGTCCAACAGGCCATAGAAAGTCACAATGAATACACCATGCCGCTGTGCTTGGCTTTTATTGACTATGAAAACGCATTTGACTCGATATTAAAGCAAGCCATAATGCATTGCTTAACCAACGGATAGACAGAGGCTATGTGAACCTATTGAGATCCATGTATGATCAATATAGTACGGCAGGGTGACTCAATATCGTCTGTACTTTTTTTAGCCTGCCTTGAAGAGGTGTTCCGTAATCTAGATTGGGAATAGGATGGAATAAAAAATAAATGGATCATACTTAAGCCACTTTAGATTTGCAGATGATACCGTTCTCCTCTCAGAAGACTCAGATGAACTACAAAAACACAGAGCTGCAAAGAGCGGGAGAGGCTTGAAAATAAATCTGAAAAAGAGTCAGGTTATGTTCAATAAATTTGCTGAAAACAGAAGAATATCTATTTTGGGAAGGGATTTAGAGGTGGTGGACAACTACATATATCTTGGGCAAATGATTTCAATGGAGGGTGATACTGCCCGGGAAGTGGAACGGCGTGTTAAGTATAGCTGGCAGGTGTTTAACAGGCTCAACATGTGAAGGAATTAAAATGGAGTTGGGCAGGCCATATAGCGAAGGGATGGACCCGAATGACAGAGGAAAGCTCAGGACCGCGCGAGTTGGAAGCATGCTGGAGAGACCTTCATCCTGCGTGTATCGACATTAGCTAAATGGTGATGATATATATATATATATATATATATATATATATATATATATATATATATATATATATATATATATATATATATATATATCACATCTAATATTTTCACGGATGGTACATAATGTTTCTAAATCATTCCGAGTGTCAATCCGTTCATTCTGTGAAGAGTCACGAGTTACGTTTGACATTTTCAAGTCTTGTCCGCTTCGACTGAAAAGTCCATCTTACCCTACCGAAAATACCAGGCTTATTTTTGATATAATCACAAGCAGTAAATACATGTTGTTACATTTCCTCTACAGTGCCAATCGGGATAGCATAGACCAATGCCTTCAAGTATCGCCACAGAAAGTTATCGAGAGGCTTTAAATCTGGCGAACATGGTGGCCAATGCACTGCTTCAGCACGTCCATATCATCCTGGATATAACCGATCTAAATCCGCTCTTTAATTTTTCAGAAATTAGGTGGAGCCCCATCGTGCATAAAAAAACATGCCATATCTGAACTGATTTGATACATCTTCCATTAGGTCCAGTAAATGGTTTTCCAAAATGTTCAAATACTGTTGTCCATTTAAACGGCTGGGAAGCACAAATGGTCCAATCAAAAAATTCCATAGTATGCCTGCTCAGATATTGATAGAAAACTTGTCCTGATGCCCCGATTCGAAAAATGCATGTGGATTTTCTTCCTCCAACACTTGGAGAATTACAAATTCCATTGCATGTGAACATAGCGTCGTCTGTAACGAGAATATTCTATACAAAATTTTCATTTAAACGCAATTGCTTCCTTAACCATTCGCTAAACTGGATACTTTGTAGCATGAAATCAGAATTTAAGGCTTGCATTTTCTGCAAATGATATGGATAGAGCGCTTGATCTCTAACTATGTCTGCCTTCTTGAACAATTCGTCTGTCACATATTCATGGGTTTTCTGCTACCTTTTTATATAACTTGTTCTTCATTTTCTATAGTTCTGGTGCTCCGGCTTTTTTCATAGTCACGTTTGGAAGGCATGCAAGATCCCTTTTCCCATAATCTTCTATTCAGGTTTATAAATGTTTTTGTACAAGGAAGTCTTCTTCTGGGAAAAGCTTCTACATATACTCTAGCTTCACACGCGTTCCCATTCGCCTTTCCGTACGTAAATGCATATTCGCCATTTCTGCGAAGGAATAATGGGCCATGTTGCAGTTTAAAAATTTAAAATCTAGACTTTATTGCGAAAATTGTTCAGTTTTACGAAACGTCCAAGACAAAGATTAACAGTGACTGCTCCCTACTTAATTATTGAGATATATTTCGATATCCATGTAATCGTGCATCGATTTAGAAAAAGTAAGTTTTCTTGAAAACGCTCTATTCCAACGATATGAAATAAAAGGATCCTTTTTACCTAAAAATCACTGCGATTCAATAATTTGATTTAAAAAATTAAAAAACATAACAAACAAAAAAGTTATGGCAGCATTTACCAAGGCGACGCCCCTGACTAAAATATCCAATTATTAACACAAAAAATGTTTTTCCATTCCAGCTTATTGAAGTATATCGAATTTCACGACTTTAGCATAAACCGTTTCGAAAATATTGCGAAAAAACCATCTTCAGAGTTCCCCCTTTAAGGGGCTCTAGCCCCTTTGAGAAGCAATTTTTGGGGTACGTTTATAGGAACTTTCTTTATATACCTCTAGAGTCACCTCCCAAAATATTTCGACGTTATTTCCGGACACAATATATATATATATATATATATATATATATATATATATATATATATATATATATATATATATATATACCATGTGATCAAAATTGGCCAGGACTGGTAAAAAATAATTAATACAAATCTTTTTATCGCCTTCAAAATAGGCTCCATTTGATTTGACACATGCAATCCAACGCTTAATCCAATCATCCATGCACTTGGAATACATCGCGGCCGGAATGGCCTCAATCGAGTTAAAACGCGTTACACTAAGCGGATATTTGAGTTTGGAGAAGGAAAAAAAGTCGCACGGGGTCATATCCGGCGAATACGGTGCGTGAGCGATCATTTTCGTCATATTTTTGGCCAAAAAATCAGGCACAATTGGAGCCGTATGAGATGGTGCATTTCATGCCCAGAATATCAATCAAAATGTGTTGAGATGAGCTATAAGAAATGCAAAGATTAATTTTCTTGATGTTATACTCATTAACAGAGAAGTTTTCAACGATCTCACGGTCTTCACTAAATGATCTGTGATACTCAAATACTCTGGTTCTTGAGATAGCAGAATCCCCATTGAGATTCAAAATAGGCTCCATTTGATTTGACACATGCAATCCAACGCTTAATCCAATCATCCATGCACTTGGAATACATCGCGGCTGGAATGGCCTCAATCGAGTTAAAACGCGTTACACTAAGCGGATATTTGAGTTTGGAGAAGGAAAAAAAGTCGCACGGGGTCATATCCGGCGAATACGATGCGTGAGCGATCAATCAGAATATCAATCAAAATGTGTTGAGATGAGCTATAAGAAATGCAAAGATTAATTTTCTTGATGTTATACTCATTAACAGAGAAGTTTTCAACGATCTCACGGTCTTCACTAAATGATCTATGATACTCAAATACTCTGGTTCTTGAGATAGCAGAATCCCCATAGGGTATCTGAAACATCTTCAGTGCATACATTGCAAAAATTCCATTGGAAACAAAAAAAATCACATACATTCTTTGTTCAATTTTTTGATCCCTTTTTTTTGCGTAGCTAAAAAATTGGAATTGCTGGAACCACTTCTTACAAGTAGTGTATTTAATAGCATGAATCATGTCGTGAGGGCCATGTTGCTTCTCAAACGACATCGTGTCTTCAACTGATTTTTTAGGTTACATTCTCAGCAGGCTCATATATTATACCTCTCTTCTGAAAGATGGAGCTTTAAAATGCCTATATGATGGGAAAAAATTCGCATAAGTTCTGCAGTCAATCGAACGTAGACGTAGAGAAAAAATTAATTTGAGGACATAATATTTTTTTCTTTATTATACTGGAATTTTTTTTGTCCATTCACTCTATAGTTGATACAAGTTTATAGCTATGTTTATTTTGACAGAACTGGGACCTCAACCGTTATGGAACTCTACATTTACTGATCAACTACGTCGCGATCTTTTACTAAATTATGATAAATTTGCCAGGCCTACGCAGCATTATAATGTGACGAAGGTTAAATTGGGATTAACCATTAGACACATTGAATTAAACGAATTCAGAGCTGTATTAACCGTTCATAGTTGGCTTAAAATGGTAAGTGACAATTGGGCCTTCAGATTAGTTTTATAGCTTTTCTTATGTTATGTACATTTGTAATTTAAAATGATAACTTGTACGGGAGGAATTATTATCGGGAATAGAAGGAAACATATGGAATTGAAACAATTATGTTTTTCAACATAATCTCCTAAAAGATTAATATATTTGATTATTTATGACGAAACGTTTCAATATATAGCTATATACCTGTATAGAGGGTGTCCCAATAGATACTTCGGAATTTCCTTTTTAAATAAAACGAACAATTTTACAAAAATATCATGCTTGTATAATTTATCAAAATGTGGAGGCATGGCAGTTACGTTTTAAAAATATTCTCCCTCGGCTGTTTTTACAGATGGCCAATTTTTGCCTAAAATTGTCAATAACAATTGATACATTTGCGGTTCAATTTCACCAATACTCTGACCAACAATGTAAAGGTTTCGGGCTCAAAAATACCTGATTCTTATATATTTCCACCTGCTGAGTTCAAAAATCACCAAATATATGACCGATTGGCTCTTGCCTTGAAGATACAGTGACATGTAATTTTTTATTGTCTACATTTTCAGTTTGGGGCAAATTTTGTTTTCGGGAGTTGTCACGCCTGTCAACTGACAAAACACCACGTTCTCCAGCTGTTTGTAGGTTATAAACATACTTACTGGTGCTGTGAATGCGAGTTTCATATTATATCTGTTGTAATTAGTGCAGAATTTATGGTTTTGAAGTGTAAAATATGTTAAATCAAAATGTCTCGAAAATGTGTAAATTTAGTAAATAATTTTTGTTTCATTTGTGGTGAAATAATATTTTCGTAACAGAAACGCAATCTGACACTTATTGTGAAGACTGCCTAGTACTATTATTTTGGTATGAAGGTAGGGGACCGGGATAAGAGGGTACCTACAAACTATACTAATGACTGCTATTTCCGCTTAATTCCACTTATAACGGCAGAATTGTCAATGAAGAAAAGAGGAACAGTTCAATATCTGAATCTTCCATCGGTTATTCGACCTATTCCAGATTGAGATAGTTTACCAGTTCCTACTCCATTCCAAAATTATGAGCTTGGAGTACAAAAACGACAACACTGTGGAAGAAGAACCAAATAAGCCTTACGCATCCCATGACCCTGATTTTGAGGAAAAATATAATAAACCGAACAGACTGAGTCAAGCGGAATTGAGTGATCTCATTCCAGGTCTTGACTTGTCAAAAGAAAATGCAGAACTTCTAGTGTTAAGACTGCAGCAATGGAATCTTCTCCAACGTATTGTCAGGGTCCCACATTACAGACGTCAGAGGGATCTCCTCAGTTTTTGAGAAGAAAAACGATTTTGTTGTTTGCTGCGACGTTAATGGTTTGATGAGATGTTTGAATTTGAACCATGATCCAGCCGAATGGAGGATATTCATAGACTGCTTCAAGCTTAGTTTGAAAGCTGTATTACTTCACAATGGCAACCGCCTTCTTTCTATTCCTGTTGGTCATGCAGTTCACATGAAGGGAACTTACACAAATATAACAGCCCTCCTTGACTCAATCAAATTTGCTGAACACAAGTGGAAAATCTGTGGTGATCTTAAAGTCATCGTTGTAGACTTAGAAATGCAACTTGGGTACACTAAACCCTGCTGCTTTTTATGTATGTGTGACAGTAGGGATAGGAAATCTCATTATATTCAAGCAGCTGGCTTGTAAGGAATCTTAACTCAAGCGAGACAAATGTCGTTGGCGAGCCTCTCGTAGATCCAAGATGTTGTTCTTTCACCCCTTTATATAAAGCTGGGTTTAATGAAGTGTTTGTCAATGCTATGAATCAAGACCAGGTTTTTAAGTACTTAAGAGACAAATTTCGTGTGTTAAGTGAGGCAAAAGTTAAGGAAGGTATTTTGTTGGGCCACAAATTGGACAACTTCTAAAGGATCCTGCGTTTGACCCAGTTTTGGAGGGAAAAGAAAAGGAAGCTTGAAAAGCCTTAAAGAGAGTTATTCGTAGATTTTTAGGCAACAAAAGAGATGATAGTGTTGGTGACAGTACTTCTGTAAAAATACCATCAACTCGGATGCAACATGTCCCTTAAAATTCATTTTCTTCACGCCCACCTAGACTTTTATCCCTCCTAGTTGTGGAGCTCTCAGTGATGAACACGGAGAAGGATTCTGTCGGGATATTTCTGCGATGGAACAAAGATATCAGAGCCGCTGGAATGAAGCAATGCTTACAGGTTTACTGTTGGTCTGTGTGTAGGGATGCTTCGGAACTCATAAGAGGCAAGCCAAAAGAAGACGATATCATGAAGCCATCACATGATTTTCTTCAGACCCAACAACCTGCCAGGTATTCTCCTATTAATTCTGAACTCTTAGGTGTAACTTGTCATTAAAAAAAAAAAATTCCACATTTTGTATATAACAGATACTAGAGCTAATAAAAAAAAATCTTTATCATATTCGTTTTTCTCAACCCAAAATTAGTAGGATTTGACTCAAGAAGTGATGAAATCATTTAAAAAAATATTTGTAAGTTAGTAATTTGACGCATGTTTTGCTTTAGGTCATTAATTGCATGCGGATTGTTAGAATATACTTTGTTCTTGAGAAAGCCTCACAGGAAAATGTCGAGGGGGGTTAGATCGCATGATCTTACAGGCAGTGGAATATCACCATTTTGAGAAATGACGGCTAGGAAAACGTGTTTATAATAAATTCAACGTTTCCCTCGCCATATAACACGTACTGCCATCTTGTTGAAAGAATATACTTTTAAGGTGCATATTTTACAGATGGGATTATAAAAAGTTGCTTAACATATTGCGGTAATGTTCACCAATAACGTTTACCGTTTCACCATCGTATCATTTTCATGAAAAAATGGCCATATAACTTTTCCAGCCCACAATGCACACTACATACTGATACTCGAAGATGATGTAAAGGTTCTTCTGCAATCACTCCATTATTTTCACCTCCCCAAATTTTGTTTGTTCACATAACCAGTGAGGTGGAAATGAGCTTCGTCGGAAAACAATTTTAGTGCAAAATTCAACATTATTTCTAATTTCAACATCAAGTTTATACAATTCTAATACGTTCTTCCGTCGTAAAACGATCCATAATTAAATTGCCGGGTCTCTAAATGACACATGCGAGATTCTGTAAAACTCTCTCTATCTCATCTCTTCCTCTTGATTTTGGCCTGCGTCTTGTCATTTTACCCCCTATACCACTTTCAAGCAAGTTTTTGGAATGCGTTTTTTTGGCATCCATTTTGACATCCGTTGGTGTTCATATATTTTTTTCTTCTTTATTTGGGTTTTTCGCCACGATCTAAAACTCAAAAAAATATTAAAAATATCTGTTCTTATGTAAATAAAGAATCACTGGGTAAAAACAGTTTCTCAGTGATTCTTTTTTGTAATAAATTTGCCTAACAAACAAAATTTTAAAAATATAAAAATGTTCTAAAAAAATATACAAACGTTAACGTTTCGCAGTTCGTTTCGAAGTATTCTCCTCTCGTTTTCAAAACGAATCTAAAAATAAATTATATTCATTTCTATAAATTCCGAAAACATAGGAAGTACATATATTTTTTGTGTATATCAATGATACTTACATATTGACAATTACAAGATATTTTTAATATTTTTTGAGTTTTAAATTGTGGCTAAAAACCCAAATAAAGAAGAAAAACAAATCCTAATATATGATCTAGCCATCTCAGCCTTTCTCATTTCACACTTTCTATAATATCTAATTGATTATATAATTACTTCAACTCCTTGTTTGTTCGTCTCTCCCATCTATTTCGTACTCTTTTACCTCCCTATATTTTTTGTAACACTTTTCTGTCTTTATACCCCCCAATATGTTCGGCTGCTCCCAACGTCTATACTTCACTTACAAATGTGCCTATTGGTCTATTAGCTTTTTTAGAGATTATTAATTTTTGATTGCGAGGTATTGCTTTACTACGTCATTGTCTGCTCTTGTATGTTTACCCTTACACTTAGTTTTCTACTAAATAATGTGACAGATACGTGAACTTTCTACCGTTTTTGTTGTTACTGTGAATTGTTCACCCAAATGTCCTATATTCTTTCTCTGTTCATGTCATATATTTCTTTTTTTTTCTGGTTTATTACTAATCTGTAATGATGTGATATTTTTTTTAAACTGGAACAGATTGTTTACAGTCCTATTTTAATTCTGGTAATAATTACGATGCCATCTGCAAACGCTAAACATTGGTGCCCCCTATAGTACTTATTGATAGCGCTTCTTTCGCTTCTTTTAGCACTTTCTCTAATTCAAAGTTGAACCTCGTATAATTTTTCTGATAGGTTTCCTTCTGCTCAAACACTAGTTTCGGTTCTCTCCATGGCAATACTCCTTTAGTGCTTTATACCACTATGATTTTCTAACTCTACCGTAAGCTCGATTAAAGACAATACTGCCATGACATGTATTCGTAACAGTGAATTTTAGTCATTTCTGGGTCAGTTCTCGCCCTGACACACAGTTAGCGCAAGTATGATTCGTTAGTGCCGGCGTTCGTTTAGTTCAGAAGTTCCCAACCTTTCCTAAACCACCGCCCCGTTTACAAGAAAAAGGAACCAACTCCGTCTTTTCTATAATAGTTAATTATACCAGATATTAAAATATTGTTGCACATTATCTATACCTATTTTATTTGTCTATTTATCTATTAAGAATTACACACAACAAATATAATTAATACAATTTTGTATTAAAATAAATACAAAATTAATAAGAAATTAAAAAATGAATGAGATGGTTGAGGCTGGTGGAGTTTTAACAATTTGTTAATATCAGGTTCCAATTTCGTTATCAGTCTCAAATTGGCACACTTAGTGATGTGCAGTCTTTTCCTTTTCTTAGACACTATATTAGACACTGCACTGAATTAACGCTCAGCTAAATACGATAAAGGAAATGCAATTAAAAATTTCCGTATTATTTCCCACAATTCAGTGTAGAGAACTGATATTGATTTTTGAAGTCAGAAGTCTTAGTATCCATTTCTTGGAATTTTACTTTTAGTTCTTCGTTAGTTGTGAGTTCTACAAATTCCTCTTCTAAATGTGGTGATTCTGCTGTATCTGCATTTGCGAAGGGATCTAAAATTCAACTCGGTACATTCGTGTTTAAAATATCCTGGAATCACTCTGTAAAGTCAGCATGAAGAACCTCCAAGTGTTGACAGCATGTAAGTAAATCTTTCTGTTTTGCAGAGATTGCTGATAATGTGAGAAAGTGGCTCTATTTGCCTCTACCTAGATAACGTTTGAACAGAAGTTTTTCCACAAAAGCAGCTATAAGGTTTTTTGTTTTAATTAAATTCAACTCATCACTTATCATTAAATATTTTTAGCAGGTTTGTCAAAATCGATCAGTGCGATTCAAGCGATCAGAAGTGTCAGTTTCGGATATAATCAGGTTTTTGCGCAGTCAAATAGATTGAAAAAACGATTCAGAGAAATACCTTTAGAGAGGCA
Source organism: Cosmopolites sordidus (assembly GCA_031761425.1). Taxonomy (NCBI): domain Eukaryota; kingdom Metazoa; phylum Arthropoda; class Insecta; order Coleoptera; family Curculionidae; genus Cosmopolites; species Cosmopolites sordidus. The sequence goes on along the minus strand of JARFXV010000090.1, from coordinate 23,340 downwards.
ACTAACTTTTGTGTGCAACAGCAAGCGATTGTAATCTTCTTCATTTTCACTACAAAGTTAACAACATAATCTGTCGTTCGATGAATTGCTTCTAATCTTATTGACTGCTCTAATAACGCAATGGAGCGACGTATGCAGGCATTCATTCAGATTTTTTGCAACCAAATGGTACTGCTTGTTCCAGATATGCTATGAAACCCTTATGACGCCGCGTTATTGCTGGAACACCATCAGAAGCAGCTAACAAAATATTACCAATAGAAATTTCTTTCTCTTGAAAAAAATTGTTCATGGTATTAAATACCGATCCTCCCTTTCTATCGGTTTCCAATTTTTTAGCAAATAATAACTCTAGAGAATTTTTTTCTTATATAAATCGAACGTATGATAAGAGTAGTGCTTCGTTATTTGGTAGCGTTGATTCATCGAGTTGAATGGAAAATTCACAAGTCTAAGTAAACGCATAATATTTTAAAGTTCTTTACCCATTTCATCTATTCTTTTTTGCACTGAATTATTACTCAGAGGAATTTTCCTTGTGATATCTGACGGTGTCTTATGATGAACAGTTTTTATTACTCTTGACTACCGGCAAGATTAATTCTTCGCCAGTTGTGTGGTTTTCCCGCTTTTGCGATTAACAATGAAATATTATCTGAAGCTCGTAGTCCATGATCTTCTTGTATAGGAGACGAGGCAAAAATATTTAATATAGTTGGCTGTTTTAAATATTTCTTTTCCGGTCCTTGAAAATAGGATAAATCTTTATTCTTTTTATCGCAATGCTTTTATTCAAATGCTCTTGTAACCTAGAAGGCTTACACAAAATTTGCCACGGTTTTTCTAAATCAACTTTTGAACAGATTTATATATAGTTACAAAAATAATGGCTATAATGATTTATCACTCATTGATCACTTATCACTCAGGAATATGGATTATTGAAGCAAACAAAAATAATGAGACATTCATAGAGCTATCCCTGTCTTTTATAGATTTGATTTCGTGCAAGCATCAACTTGATATGCCGGTGCACTGGTTCTGTAAAGAAATCATTACAAGGTCCCATATTTTTGTCGAAACATGCTTGACTGCGTGAATCGGATCTTTGCTTACCAACTTGCAAATATTTGTCACCGACAAACCGATTTAGGTATACGTATACACATAAAGCTAATTTAATTTTTTAAGGCTTATTTACGCGATAACAATAAGATACATTTTTTTTCTTGTTTTGGGGGTTTCGCCACAATCTAAAACTCAAAAAATATCAAGAATATCTGTTCTTATGTAAATAAAAGAATCACTGGATAAAAAACAAAACGGAGACTAATTTCTCAGTGATTCTTTTTCTGTAATAAATTTGCGTAATGAAAAAAAAATTTAAAAATTCAAAATTTTCTAAAATAAATACATGCTTTTGAACGGTAACGTTTCCGAAAGTCTTCTCTTCCTGTTTTCAAAACGAATCTAAAAAACTTTAAGAATTAAAACACGTTAAATCCCGAAACCTTCACGCTCAAAAGTTTGTATTTATTTAAAAAAAAATGTATTTTTTACATTTTTATTTGTTAGGCAAATTTATTATAGAAAAAGAATTACTGAGAAATTAGTCTCCGTTTTGTTTTTTTACCGAGTGATTCTTTTATTTATATAAGAACAGATATTCTTGATATTTTTTGAGTTTTAGATCGTGGCGAAAAAACTCAAAAATATATGAACACGCCACAACCATTTAGACAATACTTGAAATATTCATAAAATCAGTAGGTATTTGCATAGAATTTTATTATAGTAATTTCCTTAATGGATAGGTCCGCTACTGTCGCACTCCTTGACTGTCTTAACACCCCCCATTCGCCTCTAAACCCACTACCACCTTCAAGAAAGGCTCCAGCGCCCACTGAGGGGCGGTACCATCCCCCATTGGGAACCTATGGTTTAGTTGCTTTTTTTTGTAGTGATCGAGTAAAGAAAATAATTTCTGAAAAAGGTCGAGCTTTTATAAAGTATTTTTTTGGTGGGTTTAATCCCCACGATAGTACAAAAATAGTTACATTTTACTTTAAAGATCGTTTTCTTCTTTCTCCTTTTCTTTTTGCTTTCGTTTTCACATCTGGATGGACTATGTTCACTGCATTTGTCACGATATTTTGGGTATATCTATATTGGTTATATCCCCGTACTCCATTCATAAAAAAGCTTTTACATCCTAGAAACAGTGGGGCAAGTAAAAGTGCGCCATAGAAAACGAAAACGGTTCCATTCGGAAAAGTCATAGCTACGGTTTTTTAGGATCTTCGTAGTGTTATATACACTAGCTGGCAAAATACATATCATCATCGATGGGTTTTACTCCTCACTGCTGGATAATTAATTGTTCAAATTAAACGTCAAAAGAAAATGTTCGGGTTCTTACGTTGGTCTAAGCTTCGAAGTATTACTTCTTTCCCAATGACGAAATGACTCGTTGAAAGAAAATTCACTTCAAATTATTTGGTCAAAGCTCAGACAACTGTTACTGTTGAAGAAATCGCATAAAAAAGAGGGTATTAAAAGTAAAGGTATAAAAAGTTGAAACATCGTTGATGTATGAATTTTATACGGTAAAAAGTAGAATAAGGCAATTATTTATTTACTGTTTCAGATTTCAGTAATTTTCGCAAGGTTTCTATCCTTAAATGTTTAAGTTTCGAAATAGAAGAGTTTTGATTTTTATATTTATTTAAATATTTTTAGTCCTGGGATGACGACAAATTAAAGTGGGATCCAAGTAAATACGGCGAAATACATTCTTTAAACCTGGCAGATCATGAATTATGGCAACCGGACATATTTCTTTACAACAGGTAAAAATCATCATTCAAAAACAAATCCAAAGTAATAGTAAAATTTTGTTTAGTGCCACTAGCACCGCCATCAACCACTACAACACCCATTGTATCGTCTTTTCCAGCGGTAACGTGCTGTGGGTACCGCCAGCACAGTTCTCGGTTTTATGTAATCTCAATCTAAAATATTGGCCATTCGATACTCAAGAGTGTTCCATGAAATTTGGTTCTTGGACTTACAGCGGTGATCAAATTGATTTGGATATTTACAATAATGACACTGACGTAAAGGTAAGATATCGAGAGAATCAGGGTATGTTTGTTGTATTGTTCGGAAAGTAATTTTATGTTACCAATGTTTTCTTGTAACGAGGAAAATTCAGACAACATTGGCTCCCACATACAAGCAGCTGTCTGGGACGTCTGAAATAATTGAATTTTTCAACATAACCTTTCAAAATGATAAAATATAATAATGTATAGTTGATGAAAGGCTTGGAACATTTAGCACCTCTACTGTGAAATTATATTTTTTTACTACTTTATTAACGTTTCGGTTTATTTATAAAACCATCCTCAGAACAATTTTACAATATATACCATTTTTATAAACAATACAAATTTATATTTAAAAACCTACCAACTATATCTTGTTGAATAATTAATTTCCTATTTTTTTTACATGAAATATGATATTCTTTGTCTAATCTTCAGTTGACACATGTTTGCCTTTGACACATTTTACAAATTTGTTACCATTATATTTTTTGTTTTTTTATTATAACCTAACAATTTTGAATTATTCACTAGTAATGGTATTCGATGCAAAAATAAATTATTAATGAAAATTTATTATACTTTGGACATACTCCAAAGGACATACTCCATACTACTCTTAATATACGGACAATGAAAACGGAAACACGACTCCAAATCATTGTTGATCGAATTTGACAACATACATTGGGATATCATTGGGCTATGTGAAGCACGAAGAGCAAATCAGACTCGTTTCAACTGGTCACGTACTCTACAGTAGGGGTACAGAGAATGGACGATGTGGTGAAATTGGATTCCTCATCAATCGAAGGCTGAAGAATAGTGTAGTAAAATTTGAAAATATATCTGACCGACTAGCTCAATGCGTCCTTCAGCTGAATAAAAAGTTTAAGCATCAAATTGTCCAAGCTTATGTACTAACTACAATTTATAGAGATGAGGAAATTGAGGAATTTTATGATGTTGTTGTGCAGTTTCTAGACAAGGAGAACTGTAGGCACAAAATCCCGATGCATGACTTTAATGCCAGAATTGGAAGAGCAATAACTGGTGAAAGTGTAACTGGTCATATGGAAGTGGTAAATGGGACACTAGAGGTGACAGATTGGTTTATTTTGCCGAAGGGCAATAATTTTAAATTATGAATTCGTTCTATAAGAAAAAAATGATAAGACAATATTTTGTAATTGTACTGTCCTTAACAATTTTAATGTTGAAAGCGACCACCGAATGGTACGAGCAAAAGTTAGGATTAACAGTAGAAGAGAGCGCGAAAGAATGTTAACGTTTTAACGTTACCTTCTTTAGAGGGGCAAAGTGTATTCTGGGAAACTGCTGCAGAGGGGCAGCGATTTTGAGGTTGCTTTGTCGAACCGCTTTGCTATATTACAAGACCAGGAGGAGATAGAGATAACAGACCATTGATTTAATGAAAAAAAGCCGCACAATGAGGAATGCAGGCAGTCCTTTCGGCAGATTCGAGTACGCTGAGCAAAACAATAAGAAAATGTATTAGATAGGAGACGTGCCGATTCAACATGTAGCTAGGGCAAAAACTCTGCAGGTACAATGGTGTATACTTAAGTCATCTTAAATACAATCGCATACAAGAGCTGCATAGGCTTGGAGAACCATTTGACTTAAAAATAAACCTGAAAAAGAGTCAGGTTATGTTCAATAAATATGCTGAAGACAGAAGAATTTCAGTTTTAGGAAGGGATTTGGAGGCTATGAACCACTTTATATATCTTGGGCAGATGATTTGAATGGAGGTAGATGATTTCAATGATTGAATGGTACCCCCGCTCAGGAGGTGGAATGGCATGTTAAATGTGGATGGCAGACATTTGTCAGGTTCAACATAGTTTTTAAGAGCAAATTCTCATTTTGTCTGAAAAGAAAGGTCTTTAGTCACTGACATACGGATGTGAAACCTGTACACTTACCACCCATGTCATGGATTATCTGTTGGTTTGTTCAGGCGTCACCTGGACAGCTTCCGAGACCGATTTCTGGCTTTATAGCCTTCGACAGGGCTCGAGTCAACGTCTGAGAGTGATTGAAGGATTAAGCAGGAGGATTAAGATAGAATCGTTGTGTCATGCCACCTATTTTCGGGTAGGGTACCCAACATGCGAGAAGCACTAGGGCTAGTGGAGAACTATTTACAAACAGATATTTTTCTGTAATGATACTAAAACTCCTGGATGGTTCTCTTCTACCAGAAGTATAATGTGATTTATTTTTGTTTTCAATTATCAAAATAAAATTCTGAAATTGAATTTTAACATGTTCAGCGAAAAATCCAACGCTGTTAACATTATTTCACAGCTGGGAATCAAGTTAGGTTCAGCTTTCATATACAACTAACGACTAAATCTGTATATAACAATAAAATTAAGTTCCGAATGACCCAATATCATCTCTGACACTTTCGATATGTTATTTTTTATTTCAGTTTTGTCGAAAGTTGTATTTTATTGTTTTTTTTTGTTAGCATATGTAATACTGGATCGGAAAATAAGTTCGTTCGATTTTTAGAGTATGTTAAAATTAAATTGAAATTAAAATTAAATAAATTGATGATTTTATTTCAATTTATACATACAACTTTGCTCCCGCCGTTTTTTTTAATTCAAGGATTTATTGTAAACAACTGATTGACATTATTGACATTATTCATTCATTATTCATTGACATTGACATTATTCAAAGTATTGTCCATCGTTAACCACTACTTCCTCTCATCTTTGAGTCCTTCCGTCCTCCTTCCCGTCATTCACAGGTCTATGAGGCGTTTTCAAATTGATTGTTGAGTCACTTCCGATGATCTTGCCAACTCTTCTTGACTTTGACACGAGTCTTCATTGAGCAATGCTTCTAATTCTTCATCTTCAAAAGCTGCCTCAGTTGCAGATTTCTTCATATTAAAGAAATAAATTAACATCTCCCGCAAATGATGACAATTTGGCTCATAAACTGGCATTTTTTATCGCGAATAACTTTATGATGTAAACACAAATAGACTGGTGCTATGGGGTTAAGTTTATAAGATGCCCAAAGGTACTTCATACCGTCTATGATGTATTTATTTCGACGACTACTTACCGCTAACGCCATCTATAGGAAAATATATAAAAACGAAATCTATATAAAACCGGCTGGAGGAAAGTTGTATACCTTTGATGTTAATTTAATAAATTAATTTAAATACTTCTTAATTATTCGTAAAATAACTGATGTTTTAACACTCGACTCGAGAATTCAACGATTGGAATTTTAATCAGATGGTGGCTATTTTGGAAAATATGGAAGATGAGGTAACACTTTTCCAAAAGTGTGGCGTTATCATGTTGAAGGTGACTTTCATTCGATTTGCAAATTTTAAACTTTTGTGCGTATCGCTTAGTCCCAGTTGCATTAACAGGAATGGTATCAACGGATTATTGACAATATTTCGTCAGAAAAAAGAGTGGAATATGATCTTTTTGGATTCAGTGCTGCGTTCGAGGTTCTTTGTGAATGTTCGCCGAGTCCATCGGAACTATTTGCTTCAAAAATCGGAAATATTGATTCGTCAAACAATTTCCAGCAAGCACAGATGGCTTTCTATTGATGTATGGGATATATTAAATGGCGTAACCTGAATGATATGTCCTGCACCGATTGCAATGTATTTTTATTCACATCCATTTTTACAGCTACGAAAGTCGCACTCTCACAAAAAGTTTATTGAGTTATCCAATTAAGTTATGCAACAAAGCCAATAAAATCAAGAGCAAATCGGAGAGAACTTGCACGAAAAAACAAACTAAACAAATTTATTAGCTAATTCATTACAAAAAAGAGCATATTTAAAAAAAATATCACTTTTTCAGCTAGACTTGATAATACAGAACAGTGAGTGGAAGATAAAGAAAACGTCTATTTATAGGAACATAACCTATTATGAATGCTGTCCAGAACCGTATCCAGATATAACAGTCAACATAGTTTTGGATAGGATCTCTCCGTCATATAAAGCCATTATAGTTACTCCTGTTGTGGGTATGGCACCAAATGAAACAAAATACATATTTTTTAATAGTTTGAATTTCAGTCATTGTATTTTTGATTTTGCTGAGTTTTTGGTTACCTCCAAATGCTGGTGAAAAAATTATACTTAATGGATGCACGGCAATTATTGTGTGTTTGTTTATGCTGTACTTTACTCAGAAGATGCCAGCTATGGGCAATCATACTCCCTTAATCGGTAAATATTCTAAAGCAGAGCCCATCATTGACTTGAAATTTTCATTAGTTAATCATTTTAAGCAATTAGTCGTTTTTCATATTTTATTTTAGGAGAAATGTTTGTCCAAATTCGTACCGAATACAGATTTGTACAAAACTAATTCTTATTTTTTTAATAAAAATAACATGTTTTTCAAAGAATTGTATTTTATATTATTTTTTTAGTGTTGTTCTACAGCAGTTGTCTTTACATAGTGACGTTTTCGTCTATTGGATCTGTAGTAGTGATTACTATATCTAGAAGTAAACATGTACACTCACTCCCTTGGGTAATCAAACAACGTTTAGTTGGAAATTTTGGAAAATATCTTGGTTTGACCACATATATTCCACAGGTAAATATAAGGTATACACTATGCTTAAAAATTAAGATGACTTTTGTTTGAAAAATTTGCACCTTTTACGTGTCGATATAAGCATTTGTTTTTTAAGTTGGTATGACCGTCCTTGGCATCTAACTGAACTGTTTCATATCATTTCGCTTGTTAAGTTAGAAATTATAGCGCCTTTTGTAATCGTTAAAAACTTTTGTCGCCAATTTTTTAAATGGATTTGCATTACATTTTGTCTAAAAAACGAAATTTCTTATGCTGATGCATTAACATTGGTCATAAAGTGTTACACCGTTGAATCTATGTAAAAAAAATGTTTACAAGTGGTACAAGGACTTAGTGATGATAGAGAAGTAGCTGAAGATGCATCTCGTTCAGGAAGACCTTCCGCGTCAACCAATGAAAAAAACAGTATCAAAATCAAAGATCTTGTATTAAGTAATCTTCGATTAAAAATTTGACTTCATTCGAAAAAAAAGGTCCAGATTTGTCGTAAAACAATTCATGATTTTTGTATCACAATACTGCATCATCACACACCGCAGTAATTATTCGTCCCTTTTTCGCTAAAACAATACTATTCCACAAGCACCATATTGATCGGATATAGCACAGTGTAACTTTTCCTTTCCGTTCCCTCAATTGAAGAAACCACTTCGTGGACGCTTTTAAAGTCCATACGAACCATTTAAAGAGTTTGTTTAAGAAATACTGACAGTCTTAAAGGAGACAAAATTAATTTGAATCGATAAATAAATACTTTTGGTTAATTTAAAAACTAAACTAGAAGAACTATCTGCGAAAGGTTTCAAATTAATAACATATATTTTTAATGCAATACTCCCGACTTCCGAACTTTCCTAGCAGTTGGAAAATTGCTCAAATAGTCATGATTCTCAAACCTGGTAAAAAACCTGAAGATTTTAAATCTTATAGACCGATAAGTTCACTTCCAATGGTATCTAACGTTTTTGAAAAAGTTAAAACAACTTATGGAAGAACATAAAATTCTTCCTGAACATCAGTTTGGATTCCGAAATAAACAGGAAACAATAGAACTCCAATTCATGGATGTGACACAGGCATTTGATAAAGTGTGGCATCTTGGACTCCACTATAAACTAAAAAAATATCTCCCATACCCTCACTACCAATTACTCAAATCTTACATCACCAATAGACTTCCTTATCAAATAAAACAATGAATTGTCTGATATCCATCCCATCAGGCCAGTTGTGCAGCAAGGAAGCATTTTAGGACATTTACTATATTTTTTATATACTGCGGATATATCCACCTCCAGAGTAACAATTGTCGCTACCTATGCAGATGACACAGGCCTCACATCCAATCCTTGCATCGAGGAACTTGTAGACTAATTCAGATAAAATCAAGCCTGGTTCAAAAAATGGCGTATCAGGATTAATGAACCAAAATCCACGCAGATCATATTTACATTGCGAAAAGACTTATGTTCACCAGTTCACATAAATCAGTGTCAACTTCCCCAAGCCAAGTATCTTGCTATGCGGCTTGACAGACGACTTAACAAATGAAAGTAGTTAGGTCTTAAGTTTAATCAGATGTATTGGCTTATTGGACGCAGGTCTCAAATATCACTTGAAAATAAGATTCTACTGTATAAGGCTATTATATTACTGTATAAGGCTATTCTGAAGCCAATATGGTGTTACGTAATCCAATTCTGTGGCACCGCCAGCAATAGCAATATTGAGATTGCACACCTCAAAACAACTAAAATACCAAGAAGCAGGAATTATTAAAAAAGAAATTACATCTAACAGAAATGTACCCAACGAGCAATTTACAATAGCTAGAGCAATACATAAAAAAGCAACAGAATATGACATAGTTTTTATTGAAATACGGTCATAGCCATCAAAAAGTATACATAGAAAAAAATATTAGAATTTCTAAAAACAGGAAACTACCATATATTGCCTAGAGATCCGACAGTGGCATATCAGACAAACATCAAACGTCAAATTGAAGCATCACCCAGAATAATACCCGATAAAATCAAATATTGAAACAAAATCATCAAAAATATTGACTTCCATAAATCCACAATCCCCACAACTTTATTCTTTAATTAAACTTCATAAATTAAATTACCCAATAAGGCCAGTTGTCTCTTATGTGCCTGCACCTGCTTACAAAGTATCAAGATAATTAATAGATATCATTAAATCGTACTGTAAATTTCCACCTATCTATAGTGTTAAAAATTCATACGAATTAGTTGACAAAATAAAAAATATTACAATCCCAACCAAGATTGGTTGGGAGATTAATATCATTTGATGTCCAGAATTTATTCCCCAGCATTCTGCCTCAAGAAACAATATCATTAGTAGAAACATTATTAATTAAAAATAATGTCAACTCAGTTATAAGCATGGAAATCATAAATTTGCTAATGGTTTGCATGTACCAAAACTACTTTTCATTTAACAACACCTTTTACAATAGTAAAGAGGGTTTGATAATGGACTGCCCATTAAGCCCCTTACTCGCGGAAATATTCATGGACAATATTGAAAGGATAATCCACCAGAGTAGACTAAGTAAACAATTTCTATATTGGTATAGATATGTGGACTACATTTTGGCAAGTTTTGTCGGTACCAACAGACAACTAACTGTATTCCTTGAATATATTAATACAATCCACAAAAATATAAAATTGACAGTCGAATTAGAAGAAAACAACATTTTAAATTTCTTGGATGTAATCATTTCACGAATCTCAAACAAACATAGTTTTAAGATATTCCGCAAACCCTCTCAAACAGATACAACAATACCGAATAAATCATTACACCCAATATAACATAAATTAGCAGTATATCATAGTCTTGTACATAGACTGATCAATATTCCTTTACCAGACGCATATTTTAATAATGAACTAAACACCATCAAACAAATTGCCCTAAACAACGGATATTCGGAGAGAATAATTGATAATATTCTAAAAAGAAAATTGAACAAAAAAGCTGTCCCGGAAATATATCGACAAATGAATGAAAAAGACCATTCATTCAAATTAATAACATACTTCGGTAAATCGTCGGAAGAAATTGAAAAATTCTTATATAAAAACAATGCATAAGTGGCCTTTAAAATCAATAACAGCCTTGGAAAACATATCAAAAATGACAAGGCAAAATCAAACGTACAATATAAATCAGGCATATACCAACTGTATTGTGGGTCGTGTCCAAAAACTTACATCGGACAAACAGGCAGATCTTTCAAGAAAATAATTAAAGAATTCGAAAGAAGCTTTCTCAGTCATAAACATAATTCGAACTATGCCTCACATCTGTTAAATGATAACCAGCTTTTTAATAGTGATTTTTAAATATTACACTTACACAACAAAGACAAAAAACTAAACCATGTAGAGAGTTTAGAAATAAACCGTCTCAAAGATGTGAAAACCCTTCTAAATGACCAAATAGACCTGAACAAATCCCCTTTACTGAATTTGTACAGATAATAAATAGCAAATGTGTGGATTACTTAAAAAATGTAAATTTTATTTTAGAAACGTTTTCTATTTATACCTATTTTAACATCGAAAATAGCTAGTTCTGATGAAGCTACACTGTCAGTACAGTTTTTCATTAAACATTAATATTGAGATACTCCAGCTTTTTTAAAATAAGGTTATAGATATTCCAATTGCTCCCATCAAGGATGTGATTTCTGTGGTATGTGATAAATATGTTAATAGAATGTTAGCACATCCTAATGTGCTGGTCAGTCAAGTGTTTGAACATGTTGGTGAAAGAAAAAGACTAATTTTATTTCGAGACTTGAATTTTACAATTAATATTAGTTTATATATAAAAGCCTTAATAACTTATGTTATATTAAATAGGTGGATCACTGGAACTATAGTAGAGTGGGGTAAAAGTCCTTGTGGGGCAAAAGTCCTATTTATGAATTTTATCCAAGAACAGCAAAATCTGGCAACGTGTACACTAATCTTTATTAGTTTTCCATGTGTTTAAGTATCTAAGAAATTTAAACGGTATTGTGATAGGATTTGTGAAAAATATGAGGTAAGTTGTATTTTGGATAAACATTATCTTTTCTCATTTTAATATTTAAGATATTTGATGAAATCAATAGTGGGCAGCATTTCGGTTATATTTTAAGAATCTACAATACATATGGTACTGCCTACTGTATAGCTCCACGTCACAACAGAAACTATTTTTTAGTTTTAGTGATATGTGGGGCAAAAGTCCGATGTTCAGAGTGGGGCAGTAGTCCGCAAAAGGACTTGCCTCATCAGAATAATTTGTAATTTTTCTTATAAGGTTTATTTGTTTTAGGTCATATGAAAGAAAAACAAATAGGAAAAAATCGGAACAAATGTTACAAACAGCTGGACAAGGTATTTCCAAAAGAACCGTCGCAAAAGAGCTTGGAATAGATGAACCTACTCTACGAAAGAGATTAAAATCGGGGCATGATGTTGATAGCTTCGGAGTGAACGTGAAGTGCTATCTACAATATGAACGATAGTGATATTTCAACCGTTCCTAACAAAATCCTAAACATTATTAGCACGAAAGGCAAGAAATTTGTGGGAAAAATATCTTCAGCTGAGCGTAGGGGATTAGTCACTATTGTTTGCGCTAGGAGTGCGACGGATAATTTTGTTTCCCATGCGATGATATTTCCTCAAAAGAGAATGAAAAGCGAGCTGATGGATGGAGCTTCACGAGAATCTATAGCAATGTGCTCGGGCTTTGGACATATAAATAGCAACTTATTTATAGAGTGGCTTAAACATTTTCACTCCAAGGTTAGACCAGATAAAGATCATTCTGTTGTTCCCATACTCGACAACGATTCTTCCTACGAGAGTTTAGAAGCTATAAACTATCGCAGAGACAACTTTATTTATCTATTGACGATACTACCTCACAGCAGTCATAGAATTCAGCCTTTGGATCGCTGTTATTTTAAGACATTAAAAATATTTTAAGCAGACGAATGCGATAAATGGTTGACAACAAATGTCGGTAGAAATATTACTCACTTGAGGTTGCCCAATTATTAGGTAAAGCTTTTGAACGTTGTTCAAATATGGACAGGGGAGTAAAAGCCTTTGAAGTTTGTGGAATATATCCAATAAATAAACATGTGTCCCGTCCGGTCAAAGGTCACAGATAAGAATTCAAATGAAGTCAATCCCCAATTAAATAACAGCGATTCTGTTCACCTAGCGACAATATCAGAAGAAAAGGCTTTAACAAGAAACATCGCGTTCAAGCAAACACCTTTAACACCAGAGAAGTTGGAGCCTACATTAGCTCACCAACATGCAGAGAAGACACTAGTGTCACCTAAGGATATAATTCCACTTCCAAAACGAAAAGATGAATAAAAAAGCAGAAGAGAAGGAAAGAAATCGCTAATACTTTCTAGCACTCATAATAAATTAAAACTGGAAGGTCTAGCTGAAGAGATGTTGAGAAATTCAACGCGTGCCAAATAAAGAGAAATATTACGGAGGATACTACGAATTAATCAAAAAAGAATTATTTCATGGTGTGTGTCCAGGATACTATTAACTCTATGAAGACCTTCCCATTGAAGGATGAATTCAGTGTAAGGTCTGCAAAAAGTGATGGCATGAAGAGTGTACGTCGTTTGAGAAAATTGGAGATTTTCAATGCGATTTATGCATGCACATTTATCGGACTTTTGCCCCACATATAGGGCAAAAGTCATGTTTTGTATGTCATGATATTTGTATTTATTAATAGATAAGTTTTTCTTATTTGTCGCGGAAATGTGTTGTTTTGCGTAGTAGCTGGATGTAATGTTTGAGTTCTTTATATATCAAAATGTTTTTTCGGGTTTGTGGTTTTTATAATCATTTAACTCTTAAGTGCGTCCTTTTGCCCCACTGTACTCTATCCTATATATGTCTAGTTGTATCATATCAATAGCTTAGTGCCCCGTATGGGTAGATTGTTAAATAAAGAGGAGTTAAAAAAAGTCCACTTACTTTTTGATCATAAAAGTACTACTGTATTCAGATATTTAGCTTAGTTTTTGCCGCTTTCAAATATACTTTAGTTTTTTAAGTTTGAGACGAGTTAACCAGGTTGGTTATTTATTAACATAAGCCGCGGCCTAACGCAAGCTCTAAAGCACGATCGATTAAGCTAGTCAGCTCTCGCCACGAGCTATCAATCCTTGATTTATGTTTAACGTTTAATTAATCGAAAAGCTTATCCACTGGCGAGTGATCAATCTAGAAAATTTCTCAAAAAGAATCTACCTGTACCCAGCCTGGTTACAGACAAGATAGCAGAGAAAACATATAGAAGCATATAAACAATACATCAATATATAAACTAAATACAAATACAACATCCACATCCTGAGTTAAAGCCAGAGGGATTGGTCCTGGCAAATTATCCTTATTCTCGTTAAAGAGAAATATTCATGGTCATTAGGCATAATTCTGTGTTTAATAGCACCACGAATGCGAGCTTTATTATGAACTATTGTCATCAAATGAAATAGTTACTTTCAATAGTTACAAACTTCAATTACCTAAATCAAACAATCCCCGTGTCTCAAAGAACGCGACCCACCTTCCACCCGAGGATATTTTCTAAAATGACCTCTTTCTTGGTTTTTCCGCAGTTCGATCCATGACAACGATTTCGGATAGATCGCTTCGCACCACTCTCCTCTGCAGGAAAAGTAAAGGGAGGAGGGTGAATCTTAAGATATTATTTTATGTATGTCATTTTCTGAACTCAAGATGGTTCAGCTAAATCGAACGATATGTACTGAAGAAGTTCGGAAATGATTGCGTTTAAAAATTAGTAATTCTTTCACCGCAAAATCTAACTTTTGTCATAAAGATGGGAAAAAACTTCTAGAAAACGACAAAAACTATTTTTATTAATATATTAGGTCATTTACCCGTCAGTCTCTACTTTCATCGATTGCAGAATCTATTTGACACAGAATGTTTAAATTCTGATAAGTTATATTATACGAACCTATTGTGTGTATAACCTGAAAAATCAGTTATAGGCGCGGTCATTCAAAAAGCAACATTTCAGACACTGGCTTCTTTTTGTCTTTCAACTAAAAAAAGCAGAAGTTCAGAACATGATTTGTGCAGCTTTGAAATGTTGAAAATGAAAATATTTCATACAGCACTTGTAAGAAGTGGTTCTAGTAGTTCAACTTCGAACTTCAATTAAACAGAACGTTGGGGACAGGAAAGAAAAAAGTGGATGATGAAGAGTTGGAAACTGGAAAAAAATGCTTGTGGTACTGCTAGAGGTCGGACAGGAACTCGGAGTACGAGGATTGTCTGATAAGTAACTGGCCTTGACATGAAAAAACATTTTTATATGTAAAATTTATTATATTTTTCAACGTAATCACCTTTCAGTTCGACGTTTTTCTGTCGTTCAATCCAACGTTTTTCTATCCCTTGTATCCCCTCTAAAAATGCGATCTCCTTTGGCGTAGATTCACCTTGGAAAACCCACTGTTTGGACTGTTCTATGGGCTCAGGTGTGCTGTGATGAATCCATGTTTCGTCAACAGTTATGAACCGACGCCAAAAATCATTTAGATTGCATTTTAATATCACTAAATATTCTTTTAAAATTGACACACGTGTGTGTTTATGGCCAATTGTGAGCAATCGTGGCACCCATCTTGCGGAAAGCTTTTTCATATCCCAACGAGTTGTTAAAATATTCTATTAAGATGTTCACAGTCTCAGCAATCTCACGCACGTTCACTTTCTGATCGTTTATTACGATATGGTGAATTTTTTCAATCATTTCTGAAGTGGTAACCTCATTTGGACGACCTAGACGATCTTTATCAAAAATGCTTGTACGGCCATGTTTAAATTCAGCTGTCCAATATTTTATGGTTAATAACGAAGGTACAGAGCCCCCATAAACTTCGCTGAGCTTCGTTTTAATCTCATCATTTGTTTTCTTTTCAAAAACAAGTATTTTAGCTCTGCTCGATATTCAATTTTTTTCAATTGTAAAATCCCACAAGTTGTTCTATTTAAATGGCTGCTATTCATAAAATAGACCACGCAGCGACTGGACAGTTTGACAGTATTGTTATGAAAGGTTATATTTACGAAAAATATTGCTTTTTAAATACTATTAGCACCATCTTTGGCCTAGGCTAGGTACTTATCATAGGCAATTGCTAAACGTTAACGCAAACTAGAGAAAATTCAAAAGGAATGCTGTTAGGTCCACTATAAACTCACAGATGAGAATAATAGTAGACGCTTTGACTGAATGATCTCCTGATGTTGTTAATATGGTTAGCGAAACGTACGTCGAGAAGTTTAAATTATTTGGTGTTCAGTAGCAAATCTTTTCGAGTTTAGGGTTTTACACCGAAGGTTCCAATAGAAGAATTGTTATACGTTTTAATATTGTTGCGTCACTGCCCGGCAGTTTCAAGAAAATGAACTTCCTGCTTAAGATAGTGACCTGTGACGAAAAGCCGATCCTCTACGATAATCCAAAGAGGCGACAATTGTGGGTTGATCCTGATTTTGCTTTTAGGAACTAGGCAGGATGCCTGTGTTCCTCAAGGGGGGGCTGGCATCAGCGAGGTACGCCGGAGCCAGTTGTGTTAATATTTGCGGGGGAGATATGCAGAGGCTCGGGGGGCAGTTAGCGAACGACCGGCGTGAGGTGGGAGAAGGGGAGGTGGCTGACCGCAAAATCAAATGTCCACGCCATAAAGGTGTTGCTGTGTATGTATAGTTGGATCAGCAATGTATGATCAATGTGTTAATCAAACGATCACCGTTATCAGTAGCAACTGATTCAGGTTAATGATGCTCTGGAGGTAAATGTTCCTATACTGGCAAGGGAAAAAGAAAAGTTATTTTACTTCAGAACAATGTACAGTCACACCCGGCATATTTTCCAGATTTGGCCCGTTCGAATTTGCACCTCTTCCGTTCCCTGTAACACCACCTGGTTGATAGCCACTTCGCGTCGAAAGACCATTTTTTATCTGATTTGACAGAAGGGGGTGAAAGTGTTTTTATCTGATTTGAAAGTCGAAGATTAAGTTTGTATCTCTTTTTTTTTAAATTAATGACAAATTTAGTCAAAAAAATATCGATAATTAAGATAAGAACCTAATATTAAAAATTAAATTAATTTGTAATACAAAAAACGGCGAATATTTAGTTTAGCACCTGGGGTTGACCCAGGAGAACCGTCAACATCGACCGCAAGACCGAATCGGTTTGGAAAGAAGACAATACTGAGCATTTATTTGGTGGGATCCACAGGGTATCGTGTACTATGACTTCTGAAACTAAGGAAAACCGTTAAAGCGTTTGCTACCGTCAACAAGTAATCAATTTGAACTATGCATTGATCGAATGGGCTACAAGATACGGAAAAGTTATTTTGCAGCACGACAACGCCCCATCATAGCGAAAGCGGCCAGAGACACCATTTCTGCAATTGGCTGGGAACTCTTGCCCGACCCGCCGTACTCGCCAGACTTGGCCCGTTTCGACTGCCACTTGTATTCATCGATGTCTCACGCACTTTTCATGAGACATTTATAATTACGGAGATGTTGAAAAATGGCTTGATGACTGGACCACCTCAAAATATGTACGGTTTTTCTTGGAGGGCATCCACATATTGCCAGAGAGATGAGAAAAATGTGCAGCTAGCGATGGCGTATATTTTGAATAAACTATATTTTACCTTTCTCCCAAATGAAACGTATTTTTTTAGAAAATATTAAGAAAAATTATTAACCGCCACTCCTAGTATTTATATGTATATATTTTTTATGTATATACTTGTATCAGTGGCGCCTTGAGGGTTTTTAAAGTTGGAGGGCGTAAAAGAAAATAGTGCTGCTGAAGATTTTTTTTTTGTTTTTCTTTCCTCCTTTTTACTTTTCGTGCTATTGAAACCCTATATAGGAGGTGAACCAGGAAAATGAGTTAAGGGAAATAAACTGGACGGAAATAAAATATGGTGTTTTGCTCTGAAAAATTGTTTACTGTGATAAATGATGGAGGGGCAGCGCTCCAACGCCCTCCCTCATGAGCCACCACTGACTTGTATGTTATGTTATGAAAATTACATTTTTGTTAAATTTCTCGATCCTCCCAGTTTGGAAATCTCTGATCTAAACTTATGTTGATACTTATCTATCTATATATGTTGATCTATATATGTTGATATTTATCTTATCTATACTTATGTTGTTGTAGTCAACTATTGCTGTTCATCGAGTTACGGCAGAAGAAATGAGGGACCACCAGGTGACCGATTTCGACGACATGCATGCTGATGATGAACATGGTATCGTTAGAAGCCATCACTCTGACAAATCTAGTCATCAAGAAGACTGGATCTTGCTGGCCGCTGCCATAGATAAAATCTCTTTCATCGCCTATTCTTTACTCTTCATCATTCTTGCAGTTGTTTATTCTATTTAGCTGGATTGGTGAATGATATATAAAAAAACACAGTAATTTGTTATTTTTTAACTATATTTTATTCTAAAAAGTAACAGATCGAGTTTTTAACATTTTTTTTTTCTTTTCATCGCGATAAAACATAACAAAATTTGTTAATTACAAAAAAAATAAACCTCTTAAAAACTAAAAACAACCTAGTTTAATTTCGGCAAGAATGCTAAAAAAATCACTTACTCTACCTGATACCTGAGATTCAACAAGAGATAGAACACAACCGAAAAAGTACGAAATTAATTAAAATGAGGTCCTCTAGGATCGAAACTACTGGAAGAATAGGGCCAATATGATGGGGGAGGGAAAAGTCCTTGTTGTTGTGTGGTGGGTGGGAGAATTCCGGGTATCCTAGGGCTGCTTCCATGGGCTGAAGGGTATAGAGCAGCTCCCAGTTCACTTTGGTGTGGTTGGTACTTGTAAGAAGCTACTACGTCACCTTGTCCTTGAGCTTGGGCTTGACAAGCAGCCATCAATCCGTGAAAATCGAATTTGTACGCATATCTTTTGCCGTGTACTTTGGACATTATATTCTTATCATAGTAGTATCTGTAAAATAAGAATATCGATAATAATATTAATAGTCTTTATCAGTGGCGGTTGGTCCACCTAAAAAATTAAAAAATGAAAGAAAAATTTGATGTCTGACAGTTACACTCATATTTCTACACAGCAAAGTGTGAGTGATACAACAATACAAAGTGTGTGTGATAAATGTAACATTTTTGATTGCGACGCATTACCCTATCCCCATTCCAAGTTTTGGTTATTCGTGCCCCACATGTTTTTTTGCCCCCACGAACCGCCGCTTTCTTTCAGTCTTTATATAGAACTTAGCTATGATATTGATTTATAATATATATTAGGTTGATGCAAAATCCCGTCCAGGTTTTGGAGCTAGGTGGTATTAGAGGAAGTATGTACAAAATACGGTTTTTGTTTTTGTACCATAAAAGTTTTATTTTTAACTAGCTGTACCCGGCCACGCGTTCTTGTGGTTAAGTCTGGTTTGGTTTGGTTTTGCTTGGTTTGGTTTGGTTGTCAAGAAGCACTCTGTCCGGCATGAGCAATGTTTAGTATTGCGTGTATTGCTGTTACGTTCAAAAGATGGCGCCTCCATTGCCATAAAATATTTAGTATAGCGTGTGTTGCTTTTACGTCCAACAGATGGCGTTGTTTTCAAAATAACATATTTTTACCTGTCACAGGTGTGCCATTTATATAATAGGCATATAAAAACACGCGCGTATTCAAATGCAACGTTGTGTCAAAATTTGAAAGCAATCGATGAAGAACTTTGGGAGATTTAATATTTACATTTTTATTTATATAGAAGATATAATTCTGGTTTTTCCTTATAATCATTTTTGGTTTATCATCTGCTATAATCGTCAGTCTTGAAATAAAATTTTAACAAAAAAATTAAATGTAAACGTTTCAATTTTTTGACGAAAAACCATTTTGTTCATACTCTATGGGCATAATAGCGTGGAATGTTATGGAATAGCACATGTTATGAACTTAATGGTATACATATTTATGGACATAATGAAACACGTAATTATTTATTGCTATTGGACGCACAGTTCAGATACAAATTTGTTTGATTTCATTGGCAAGTCCGCACATGATGCGTGTGCCCATCGAAAACATAGCATGCATCGCAGCCAGTCTGCACCAGGCTTAGACCGTGAAAACAGGTCATTATAGTATATGCACGGGCAATCTTCTTCGTCTTTTGGTCTATTAATTGCATAAACTTCATTGACTGTGTCATCTTCATCCTCAAAAAGAGCTTTAGTTACTTCGCGTTTTGTTTCTTCAGTGGGATTTTTAATTGACTGACGATCTTTAATTTCTTCCATATTACGAGTTGAAGTCAATAGAAAGAAATAATTACGATTCTTAGGTTTTCTTTTTCCTTCACCGCTAACAAACTTTCCTTTAAGGAGAGGCGTTAGAGTTTCTAACAGAACAGGCAAAGAATCTCGAAAAGTGCTACGTGTTTCGTGACTGGTGCTGGTCGCTGTTGAAGTTTTAGCAGGCATTCGACTTTCCATGGAAGCATAATTGAAAACCCATTGGTTTTCAATTATGCCAGATAATTCTGGAGTAGTACTTTGAGTAGGCTGGGTGGTTTAATTTTGAGTGTCCGGATTAGAATATCAATATTAATAGGCTAGAGACCTGTGATTCTAAACCCATTAGATCCGTTCTGTACACTTGCAGTTTTTCCATAAGCTTGATTGAATAGACTTCTAATCTGTAAGTATGTCATCTCACGACCTGGGTGAGCTTTGAGTGACTTCAATATTTCTATTGAGTAGGCTGCATTCGGTGAGTGCAGTGTGACGGAAGACACAAAATAGCTATGTTATTATCTTTGGCTTGCGTGACCATCAACGATAAGCAGCGCTTTTTCTTCCACATTGGACTTCGCATATGATTGAACATTTTCAATCATTATGTAGCCATTTAACAAAGACGTCAGCAGTCATCCATCCAGATTCCTGAGCGATTTTCAATATATTTTATTTTATTTTCTTTCACAGCTTTAATGGCTTCTTCCATTGATATTTGGCTCGATGATTACCGATCCATCTTCCTTTTGTAGTCCCGAGGCATGTGCAAGCAATCTGAAATTAAATATAACATGTATTACATGTTATATGTGATTTGCCCATGTCATTTTGTCCACACAGTATTATATTGTGTTTTCTGTTTTTGTCTAAAACCCTCTAATTTGTTTTAAAAATGACATGCTATTATTTGATCATTTAAGTAAATCATAAAAAGAAGTCCAGTAAGAACAAAACTTTTGTAAGACGCAAAGAAGTTCTCATCTGTAACACATCGACGACTTAGCGGGCGGCGGAGTGAGTTTGGCAGGTTTGTAGGTATCGCTTTAGGCACTTTTTGGGTAAGAAAGCAATGCGCTAAAGCCGAATATTGCCATCAATAAAGCCAACGAAATATTGGCGCTAATTAAAAGTGACCGACATACAACAGCTTGAGAGATCGGATAATTAGAATCAACCAGTTAACACTGTCAAGACGATTACTTCAATTTGGAATGATTAGCAAGGCGGATGTACAGGTGCCGCATGGCTGAAAAACTTGATAGATCAAATTTCTTCTGGCGATTCTCTGTTGAAGCGTCCATTTTTAGGTTACAGACGATAAAAAATAGGTTGTGTATAATAATGTTAAGCATAAGAGATCATGGTATAAACGCGAAGATGCTCCTTCAACCAGTGCAAAAGCCACTTTACATTCGAAGAAGGTTATGCTATGCATTTGGTGGGAGAGGTGGGCTTTATTATGAGCTGTTACCTGAAAATCAGACTATTAACTCAAAGAAATACTGTTTACAACTAGGTGATTTAAAGCGAACATGAATTGGCCAAGATAGGGTATTGCATTCCATCGAGAAAATGCTAAACTATACGTGGCTTTAGCCACCCGACACTAACTTTTACAATTTGCCTGGGATGTTTGGTTGAATCCACCTCACTTTCCTGACCTTGCGACCTCCGATTACCATTTATTTAGAACAATTGTCAACAGCTTAAATGGTAAAAACTATACTTGAAAAATTGAAAAATCAAACCCCAGAAGTTTTATGAGCGAAGTATTGTGCAGCTACCGGAGAGATGGAGAAAGGTCATCGGACAAAACAGTACCTACTAATAGTCAGTTCGACATCGACGAACTGAAGAAAAAAACGTCTTCGAGAGTATTGAGAGGGGTCCGAGGAGGTACTCGAAAAAAATAAAATAAAATGCCACCACCGATGGATATCTGCAGGCAGGTTTTCTCAGCTTATTTCGGCTTTCTCTTGAATAACATCGGTTGCTGGATCTAAAGTTGATGTTATAATAAGAACGCACGATGTGCATTTTAAATAAAACACAGTTTTCTGTAACCATGTATTGAAACATTTATTGATTTATAATATAGACATTTGAAAATTATGTACGGAACAACACATCCAGTAAATAGCCGTCACGGCTTTGGCGGCACATGCGTACTCTTCTAGCGAAATTTTCAATAACGGTTTTGCATAAATGTGGCGTTATTTCGTTGATACAGCGTTCAATTTCGGCCGTCAATGCTTGGGTGATCGTGGGCTTGTTGGCATAAATCTAAGACTTTAGAAAATCCCACAACAAATAGTCCATAGGTGTTAAGTAGCAAAATGGTGGTGACCAATTGTGATCACCAAAACGGGAGATGCCTAGGAAACGACTCGTGTAAGACCGTCAGTGTTTCACGGGCGGTATGACAAGTGTGCAATAATCCAATTGGTGAACTCTCTTCGCAGTGCATATGATGAAGAGTAGCTGTTGAAGTGTCCAATTCTTGTGTACGATGACAAATGGAGGACTTGGACTCTCCACCACACTGTCACGAACTGCCGTGATGTTTTTTTCTGAACGACCACTACGAGCTCGTGTCGAGGGTTTCACATCAATAATTGAACCAGAGCTTTTGAATTTTTCGAATATTTTTTTCATAAGTTGATAAATTTGGAACATTATTTCTACCGAAAATCGGACGCACTTTACGAATCTTTCGCTATTTTGATACTAATTTTTAACAATAAGGACGGGTTGCTGACTCTTGTAGCGCTCCTGTTTATTAACTCCTATCTGCCTCTTATCGATCTCTTACAATTCTTGACCTATCGAATCATAACAGCCAAAATGGCGCACAATTCAAACTTGCGCTATTATTGTAACACCCTTTATAAAATCCTTCTCTTTGGGAAAAAATAAATAAATAATGAAGATAATCTGGTAAATAGTGATAAAAGTAATGGATAATAGTGATAAAAGTAATGAAGTAATGGAGTAAAACATGGATGGCATATTTTAGACAGCTGAAGCTTCCTAAGTATGATCGGCAAATTAGATAAACTTATTTGATTGAGACAACACCTCCCTATGTTTATTTGCCTTATAGAAGGGGAGTATTGCGAAGCAGTTGATCTACTCTGCAGCAAAAACAGAAGGGAAGAGGAAC
>JARFXV010000089.1:2500-101657 GCA_031761425.1 Cosmopolites sordidus | reverse complement strand
CGATCAAGTAATTGTTATGCACATATTAATACCAGCTATGATTAAAATGCATGAACTATATACATACACATTTATTAGTTATAGCAGGATTTGTTCCTGAATATTTAAACTTTAATTACTAATTCAATTACATGATTTAATTATTACTCTACTTAATAACGTTAAACAGCGCTAAGCTGTCGTATATATTACGCTTTCCTTAATGGAATTATTGTAGACAATACATTAGTCCTGAGTTTGTCTACTTTTCGATATAAAATTATGTTAAGGTTGGGTTTTATGATCCATTTTCCACATCCGGCTTCAGTTTTCTATTTTCTGTCCTATGAATCCCATCCTCCCATTTTAGTTATCTTATTTTCATAAACCCTTTCAGGCTTTATTCGACCTTCATATATTCAAGTGTTCTTTTACATTTCGTTTCGAAATCATATTTTACCAGTCTTTTTCGTTTCTATTTATCTTTTCTTGTTTTTCTTTCTATTTCTTTTAAGAACCTGCTTTTAACACTCGTTAGTCTACTATCTTCTCTCGTTTATTATTCATGATTCGCTTCTAAACGTTAAAGCTGATTTAATTATTTTTTTACTATTTGGGTTTTTGTTTTTGTATTCTAAAGAAACTTATTTTTATAAAATGAAATAACTCTCCAGTTTTTGAAATTTAATAATTTCATCATCTAATTTTTCTTTACTATTGATTATTACTCCTAGATACGAACAGTTATTTTCCTTGGTCATTTTTTGGTCCCTTATGTTATCATGTTTTGAGTTTTTGTCTTTATTTATCTTCGTTTTTTTTTAACTACACTGATATTATTCTGAGTATTTCCAAAATATTTCCCAACAATGTGTTTGTGTATCTTAAAATTTATGGAATGGCCTTTAACTAACGATTAAAAATTTTAAAACAAATCCTCTAACCACTATTTTTCCCTCTTGTCTTATTAAAGCAATTATCTTAATACATAAATAGAATGGCCTTTGTTATTTAGTTCTAGCATGACTACAAAACGACATAACCTAATTTTAAGTCTTTTTTTAATTGATACCAAAGTCTTAAGATTAAATAAAAGAAAACTAAGCTTTTTTTTTCATTCGAAAACATTTATTATCATCTAATTAAAAGCTGTCTTTTTTAGTTTCAGATTATATATTAACGAAAGACAGTCATAAATTTAGCTGTATGACACCACAAATCAGAGATTTTTCCATCTCATGACCAAACAAAATTTTATGTACGTCAAGGGACCCGAAAATGCTCTTCTAATTTATCATTTTCGTCTTTCGTTCTCTTGTTATTACCTACTTTCATTTTAACTTGAACAAACCAGTGAATATAAATCTCAAGTATTTTGAGGTTTATACTTTCTTCTGTACATTTTATTACACTTTATTTCTGTATTACATTATGTTTAATTCCGGCAAAGACAGTTTGTTGTTAAAAAAAATAATTTCTAATAATAAATATTTTACTGAACATATTAATGTTCAGCCTGTAAAACAGCCTGTAAAATACAGGCTGTTTTCAAAGTTAAGTTATTTATAACAGGTTGTAGAACTCGGTCGTGGTCCTGAGCTCTCCTCTGCCATTCGGGTCCAATATACTTCATGATTAATTAATTAAATCCCATCGTGTTTTAGGTCTTCTTCGTGGACACTTATGATCAAGCGGTATCCATCCCAGAATAGCTTTGGTCCATCTGTCGTCACATAGCCTCGCTATATCGCCTGCCTACCTTCAGTTCAATTCCTTCAGCTTTCCAATAACGTCACATACTTTCATCTGTTCTCTGATCCATGTGCAGGCTCTTCGGCCCCGCTTTGTAATGCCAAGCATACACCTTTCCATTCCATGTCCTAAGTTGCTTTCCATTCCCCTCTGTATGTCAGAACAGGCAGCACGCACTGATCAAAAACTTTTCTCTTCAAACAAACTGGGAGTTTGCTCTTAAACACTATATTGAGCCTGTTCTCTTGGTTATGCGTCATTCAGTGTTCTTCATATTATTTTCTTCATCGCTTCTATTGCATTTGTCACTTAATCCAACAGGATATCTGCCATTTGCTCTTCCATGGGCATTGTTTTTTTTTGACTGGTTCTGATTTTCATATAACTTTGAATAAAATGTTCTGGTAACCTCTAACAGTTACTCATGATCCCTGCATACTCTGCCATCTTCACGCATCAAGGCAAACATTTGTGTCCTTTTATTTATCAGCTTGTGTTTTGCTTTGTTTATTCTTTTATTTTATTCTAGTGTTTTTTGCACTAGCTGCACGTTGAATGGACGCATTTCCTCGAATACGTTTTCTTATAGTTTTAGAAAGCTCGTACGTACGTACTCGATTCTACATTTCCTGCTCCCTGTATTCCTCACTGTACGCAATGTTTTCATTAAATTAAAGGTATCATTGGGGATTTTTGACTGTTTTACACTTTTTTCTACTGGTTCTATCGCAGCAGCCGTTTTAAGCACATTGTCGATGATTTTTTCATACTGATCTGTTTTTTTCCATCTCCTCTGGGTCTTGCAACACAGCAAAGCGGTTCGACAAAGCAATCTCAAAATCGCTGCTCCTCTGAAGCAGCTTCCCAGAATTCACTTTGCCCTTCTTCGATCTCACCATTCTTGTACGTTCTCTTCGACAGTTTATCCTGACCTTTACTCGTACCATCCTATGGTCACTTCCAGCTTGAAAACGGTTAAGGACAGTACAATTACAAAATATTGTTTTATCGTTTGACATGATGTAGTCAATTTCACTTGGACTTTTCCATGTCCATTTTCTGCTAATGTTTTTCTTTTAAAACGAATATATATATATATATATATATATATATATATATATATATATATATATATATATATATATATATATATATATATATATATATATATATATATATTCATATAAGTTTCAGCGAAATCAAAAGGAGTCAAGTTCAAAAGTGGTCGGTTTGGCATGGCATATCCCATATATATATATATATATATATATATATATATATATATATATATATATATATATATATATATATATATATATATATATATATATATATATATATATATATATATATATACCATGACAAATCGACCGCTTTTGAATCTGACCCCTTTCAATTTCTAAGACTTTTGTGTCCATTTCTACCCTCCCAAAGACGTTTCTCAGAATTTTTTTAATTTTTTGGAAAAAAACGCGATTTTTTCGAATTCCGACAATTTAAATTTTTTCTTTTTTCTCTAAAAAAAATTGCTCTTTTCTGTAAATATTCCCGTGCAAAGGGGAGTGGGCCGACTTTTCTTTCTATTTTTTTAATTGATTTTTTTTTAATTTTTCAAACTATCTAACTTTCTTATCTTTATCTCTTTACTATCTTTATATCTATTACTATGAATTTTTTTGATTTTTGTTACCCAACCCAAAAAAAGTTATGGGTTTTTGAAAAAATTGCTCTTTTTTTTCAAAAAGCCATACTTTTTCCAAAAATTGACTTATTGAGACGTTTAAGATAAGAAAGCGAAAAATCAAAGTTTTTTTGAGAGAAAAAACGAAAAAAATTAAAAATGTTGGAATTCCAAAAAATGCCGTTTTTTTTTTCAAAAAATTGAACAATTTCATATATAGACAGATTTCTGAAATTTTCTTCGTAGTTTTTCCTAAAAAGTGCATTTAAAAACAAGAATTTAAAAAAAAAACGTCTTAATTGGTGAATTTTTGGCTATTTAAAAAAAAGAGCCATTTTTTTCCAAAACTCCATAACTTTTTTTGGGTTGGGTAAAAATTTTTTTAAAAATTCTGAGAAACGTCTTTGGGGGGTAGAAAAGGACACAAAAGTATAATATATAATATATATATATATATATATATATATATATATATATATATATATATATATATATATATATATATATATATATATATGTATATATATATATATATCATCATCATCATCATCATCATCTGCCCGTATCGATCCACTGCAGGATGAAGGCCTCTTCAGCATGCTTCCAACCTTCACGGTCCTGGGCTTTCCTCTGCCACTCGGGTCCACTATACTTAACGATGTCATCAGTCCATCGTGCTTTCGGTCTTCTTCGCGGACGTTTGCGATCAAGCGGTATCCACTCCAGGATTGCCTTGGTCCATCTGTCGTCCCATCGCCTCGCTATATGGCCTGCCCATCTCCATTTCAACTGTTTTACTCTTCCAATGATGTCACAGACTTTTGTTTGTTCCCTGATCCATGCGCAGGACTTTCTGTCTCGTCTTGTAATGCCAAGCATACATCTTTCCATTCCCCTCTGTGCCACCCGAAGTTTTTGAATTGATTGCGATGTGAGTGTCCAGGTTTCACTTCCGTATGTCATAACGGGTAAAACGCACTGATCGAATACTTTTCTTTTCAGGCAAAGTGGGAGTCTGCTCTTAAACACTATGTTGAGCCTACCAAATGCCTGCCAGCCACGTTTAACACGCCGTTCCACCTCCCGGGCGGTATTCCCCTCCATGGAAATCCTCTGCCCAAGATATACAAAGCTGTCCACAATCTCTAAATCCCTTCCTAAAACTGAAATTCTTCTGTCCTGAGCGAAGTTATTGAACATAACCTGACTCTTTTTCAGGTTTATTTTCAAGCCAAATGGTTCGCCAGCCCTTTGCAGTTCTTGTATGCGTCTTTGCAGCTCCTCTGGGTCTTGTGAAATGAGAATAATATCATCTGCAAATCTAAGATGGTTTAAGTTTGCACCATTGATCTTTACTCCATCCTGTTCCCAATCCAGTTTACGGAATACTTCTTCAAGGCCAGCCGAGAAAAGAATAGGCGATATTGCGTCACCCTGCCTTACACCTCGTTCTATATTAATTCCCACTTCAAGATCATCAAGGTGAATTGTGGCTGTAGCTCCATCATATATCGATTCTAATAGGTTTCCATAGGCTCTCTCTACACCTTGGCTAAGCAGTGCATCCATTATCGCATGCTTTGAGATGGAATCAAATGCTTTTTCGTATCATCAGCATCATCATTTCGTTATCATCATCATCATCAGCCCGTGTCGATTCACTGCAGGATGAAGGCCTTTTCAGCATGTTTCCAACTTTCACGGTCCTGGGGTTTCCTCTGCCACTCTGGTCAATATACTTAACGATGTCATCAATCCATCGTGCTTTCAGTCTTCTTCGCCTCGCTATATATATATATATATATATATATATATATATATATATATATATATATATATATATATATATATATATCTATATATATATATAGCATATATATATATATATATATATATATATATATATATATATATATATATATATATATATATATATATATATATATAGCATATTACTTTGACGTTCAGCATTTATGGTTTCTGCTCCTCATTCCTCATTTAAAAAAAAACGAAAGGCCTCATGATTATTTGTCGTGTGGTGCACACCGTGACTGTCACAATAGAGAGGCTTTTTATAAATCAATTGTAAATTTTCTATGCCCCAGTAACCTGAATTTTTTGTTTATGAACAAATCCTTTTATATGGTCCTCAACAGACATCCACAATATATTTAGATGCATATAAAGTTCTTATTTTAAAATATGCTTTAAGAATTTTCGTTTTATTCCCGATAGAGCAACGCGTTGATAGGTTGATGGGTTGATGTTTCTAAGGCTTCCTAAACACTTGCTGTTCGTGGTATGTTTTATCGATAAAAGAATGTATAACATTAAAAACTCGTCGAAATTGATGCTCAGTAGAAATAATTGATGCTGAAATAAAGTAAACTATAACAATTTTGGCTCGTTCTGCAAGTGATTACTCTATATTCAAAACTAAATTTTCAGTTTTTAATTTAAAATATTTAACATTTAAAAAAATCACCCTGTATACTTTACATATTCCTTCATACGGTAACTTGTAATATTAGATAACTTTAGTAAAAGCAATTTTAAATAAATATCAGTCTGATCAAATATTATGGATTAAAATATTGGTTTCACTGCATAATTACATCTGAATTTCTTAGTGCTACTCAGTTGAATGTCGGGAATAACTTATTTCCGCCATTTTGTTTGAACTATCGTTCATTAAAACTTTCCCTCAATTGTTTGCTTTGCTTTGAGCCACTTTTTTTCAAAGAAAACTCAATTGATAATAGACTGTCTCTCATATTTCGAACATTTCTATAGGTTGCTTTGAGCAACCTATAGAATATGTTGTCAGATTACCCTTCTGAATTCGACATAACCAAGAACATAAATTGACATATTAGTTTATTATAGTGGTGAGTCTTTTGTTCTATAAGCTTTATTACTTTCATCAAATCTCTGCTAAGGAAAACGATAAAATTTCGTTTTGTCTTCACTATTTTTTTTCATATTTTTTGGTGCATAAAAATGAACGAAGCTCCCTAGAAATCATTTGTATATATTTTTATTTATCTTTCTTTAATTTTGTTTTCTCAATAAAATGTCTTTAAATAAAATAATAAAAAAGCCATTTGTATGTTTAATTTCAGTATAATATATTTTTTTGCAACTTTTTTTACATGGATTTATTTGAGTTTTCCGGAAAGTTTGTAGAGATTTTCTTTTAGTTACTCATTTAACGCTTATAAAACAAAAATTTGTATTGGAGGAGTAATGTTTATTTACACATTATTAATCCCTGTGATATTTATACTGTTTATGTTCGGATTCCCTTTGATTTCCCTTCAGTTAGTCAAGTTGATTCAAATGGATTCAATGGAAAATTCAAATGGTCGGTCAAGAACTTGCATTTAGGCCACATTACGCTTTTTTATTTTAAAAAGGCCAATAACTGTCCAAACAAAATGATTTATTCCATTTACGGAACTGATTTTGTTGGAGAGACCATAAAGCAAAACCAGTTTGGTCGGTTGTGGGTCGGAGATTTTGACCGTGAAGACATATAAATTCATATTCATAGATTCATAGATATAAAGATCATGACAACCGAAGATCCACGCTCCACGGTCCTTAAGATCGCAGATAAGTTAAATATTGGCAAATTGAAAAACATGAACACCTCTTGTCGATACAATTTGTGAGTCTCTTATCTCTCTTCTCACGAACTTACTGAGGAAAATCTGCTGTATTATAAACCTACCATTACGTTGGTAGAAACATAAAGTACTAAATAAATATTCTCATAAACTATTTGCGTTTCTCTTTCTCTTACAAAACTCCCTACAAACTTTCCGAACAACCCGATACTTACAAAGAGTTGTTTTAGTTTTCTGATTAAAAATCTCATATTGAAGCTATTATAAAACTAGCATTTCAAACATAATTGGGAATATACTTTAAAATATTTATTTTCGTACTCAACCCATTATATACTTTAATTTATTATAATTACTTAGTTTTAAACTAAGCGCCCTGTCTTACTTAAATGTTTTAATTTAATTTTAAAAAGTTTAACTATCTGGCATTTGTTATTCAGTTTTCTACTGAATATTATATCTAAATGATGGGCACTTTTAACATACATATGATTTCTGTATATAACATCCAAAATTAAGTTACGTGAAAAAATTTCTGTTTTTCTGACAAGACGATAAACAATGTCGCAAGAAACTCCATATTCAGGGTGAAAGGGAAATAGCTTTTTTAAATTTAACCAACAATTCTTAATATCGTTTTAAACAAATAGTTTCCTTAAAACATGGATCCAAAATGCAACCATTTCCGCAGAAAACATGTAAAAACTTTTTGAAAGTTTTGTAACAATTGGCAACGTGGCCAGTTGTTAGTAAAATTCCGTTTTTTGTTTCATTAACTTCTTAAGGTATTACTTGAAATCAAAATGTAATATTTTTATTGTCGTTTATCCCATACGTATCAGCAGAAATTTGGTTTGTCTTGTTTTAAAAAAAATTAAACTTACACATTATTGTTGGTTAATGTCAAAGTTGAAATTACTAGCACTAATTTTTCACACCATAACACGTTTGTGATGATTCAGTTCACACTAAGAAATACATGATTGTTTTATTAAATTAAATGTTCTAAATGTCCACCATTTATGTCTATGCAAGCCTGGTACCGTTTTAACCTATTTTCTTGAACAACTTGCAAAAATGTTGGTTGTGATTGGTACCAACTTATCCGTAAATAAAAATCATATCGTAATATTCAAGCACAGAATATAATTTTGGTTTTAAATGGAATTTAAATACACACACTGAAATAATTTTTGTAGCCAACACCTTTGTCGTGGGTATCCTCCTTTGAATGTAAAACTACAGGAAAGAGCATATGATTATGTAAGTGGGACCAGTATGAATAAAAACAAGAAACTGATAAAAGTTTACAGTTGTTTAAAACAATAAATTATTGTATTATCATTGTTACTGTGTTAAATTAATGAAGACTCACTAGATACGGCAGATAAATGTAAAAAATTTTAATTAATTTAAATAATCTATCTTTTCAAAGAGTAAAGTGTCTTTTATGTGGCCAATACGACAAAAAATTAATAAGAAATTGGAATCTTCAGTCAAAAAATCATATATTTTCCAAAAAATTGGTTAGGTAATCAGTTGCACCTTGCACAGAGTTGATGTTCATATTAAATTAGGTATATATACATACATATATATATATATATATATATATATATATATATATATATATATATATATATATATATATATATATATATATATATATATATATATATATATATATATATATATATATGTGTATATATATATATATATATATATATATATATATATATATATATATATATATATATATATTGGTAAATGATATAAAAATCCGTAATATTCACTAAATGATTTATTATTAAAATACATATATCGTTTCTGTATTTAGTTGTTCAGTATTTAATGTCAGTATTTAATGTTGTATATGTACTACGAATTTTTTCATCTACTAAAAAGGTAACACTCTGTATTATTAGTTATATTTTATAGGTTCTTTATATGAGTAAAGTAACATGTTTTATATGTATCAAACGAAAACTAAAACATAATCTGAATTTTTATGACCCAGTATCTCAGAAAACTAAACATTTTAGTACATACGTTAAAAAACTTCTCAAAAACCATAATCACTTTCTTGTATAACATTATAATTATATTATTTTACCTAAACCAATTTGACTACGCCTATGCATTCCAGGTAATATTTTGGCTTTAAAACCTTAAAATTTCATTCAAATAAAATATGATTTTATTTTTAAATAATTTACAAATTTAGAATTAAAAGAACTTACCTATGTAATGTTACTCCTGAATTTTGATTTTTTCGTGTCAGGGAACAACCGCACAACTAAACACCGCACAACTTTTGTGTATTTACCTTACTTCCGATATTATTGCTTTTATTGTCGATATAATAAGTATTAATATGTATTTACACTAGAACACATAAAAATAGTATTCCAGTACACTTATTCGATACTTATTATTTATTAAGACACATTAAAATTGCTCAAATCTTCTATTAAACTTCTATGTTGTTGATACCAACCACTAAAATTCCAAAATAATGAGTCATCTGTAGTGTTTCAATATGGCCATTTTCGTCCCCATTTATATGTACATAAAGATAGGCAAGGCTCCTTCCTGTTAGTTTTATATTCAGGTTCAGACAGGTACCCTCTCAATTAGTCAATGCCACGTTGTCACTTTCATGTTGGCTGATGTAAGGCCTGATTCATATTTTTTTTTAATTGTTTTAACAATATTCATTACTTTATTTGTAGTTTATTTGTTAAATAATAACTAATTATTATTTATCAAATATACTTTACACATATTTGCTTAAAATGAAAATTCTTTCGATTAGTGATTTAATAAATTTACAATTTTTTTCTCGGAAATCCTTAGATTTTTTACCTTTATTATAAGGAACTTTTTTATTTTGAATAATGTGAAGAATCGTTGGTTACATCCTGCATATTACAAATATTTCGTATATTTTAGACTCTAATAACAAATCCTTTTAGTTCTACATATAAATTATCTCTAAATTAACCAATGTATTATTTTGGAAATATTAAGGCCAAAATGAAGTGCCTGAGAATTTCCACTATATTATAAAGATTTATTTACATGCATATATACGTGGTAATTTCAACAGTAATTTACTGATGAAAAAGCTTGAAAATGATCCTAGATGGGTTTTCACAGTATAAATTAGGAAAAGTAATTGACATAAAAGGATTTGAACACTAAAATTTACTGCCTAGATTCTCAATATTCAAAATGTACAAGTTGGAGTATATGAAAATTGTATACTTTGTATGTAATTATAAAAGAACATTACTGTATGTGAAACCGTTAGTATTCCATATATATTATAGACACTGTCAAATATTTATTTTTACAATTTTAAGACAGCCAGGAAGCAAAAAAACTTATCTAATTCATAAACATTCCATAGGTACGATATGATTCACTCCAAGACGTTTCTTCAGCTGCTTTTCACCACTAAAATTCTTGTACCATTGTAAACATTTTTTTATATATCATCATAGGCGTAAAACTATTAATATTTTGAATGCATAAATGTAATCATCTTAAAAAATTGCCGACAAAAATTTTCAATAATTACAAAGAACGCTATAACTTCTAACTTAAAAATGATTCTATGGATATGCAAAACGAATTTTTAAAACAAAAGTCACCTTACTTTGTTCATAGTGTTATATCTAGTTCTGCCGCTTTCTCCCATATACTCAAACGAATATATCTAATACCAGTTTCCTTACTTATCCAACACCCGTTTATTTTTTGGAATAAAAGAATTCTTAAAATGTGCAACTGATTAAAAAGATAATTTATCTTCCGCATATTTTTAAATTAATTAAATATTTTAACTCATCGTTATCAAAAATCAACAAAAACACATACTTTTGGACCAAAGAAATACCATCAAGTTTTTATGTGCTTTATAAATAATTTCCACTCATTTGAAAGGAACGAGAAGTTTGTTGTCTATCGCTTTAAATTGCAAGGAATGTTTGACAGCTTAAGCAGTTATCAAAACCACTAACAAACTGGAAGTCGATCTACACATTAAATTGAAATATTAAACACATTAAATTTTCAGTGGTATAGTTCAATTTATTGTGGAATAATTTAGAATTTCTTTTAATTAACTCTTCAAACTTCGATCTGTTTCTATGAAATTTGATCTACTGAAAATTGTATTTTCTGTTCAGTATGAATTGATTTGAAAGATTGAAATTGAAAACCATATTACATACATAACAACGAATATTACTTAAAGCACCTTTTACATTCCTTCTAACTCATTTTTCAGTTTTAAAATATTTTCTTGTCCAAATATTCGCTTGCAATGACGCTCTCAGATTTACTTATGGGACTTATTTATTTAATTGGATATGTAAGCCTACTCAAGGTTTAGGATGATATCGTTTTTTAACTGATGTTTTTTTCTGAATTTAAATATTGGCAAGATCTTAACACTAGGTTCTAGTATTTTTCGAAATTTAAACACCGAAATTATTTTGTATTCTTTATTTATTAAAATATAATATTAAAAAATATGAATTTAATACATCGCCTTGATCGATGAGAAAATCTTCGTAAATTCGTAAAATGTTAATTACTGTTGAATAAAACATCATAGCCGTATTTTACTGTTGATTAGAATATTAATCAAATTTGAAACAAGTTTGTTTATAATAAATAAAGTTTACCTTTATTGAAATTGATTGATTTTTAATTCTAATTTTGTCGAAAATGATGTATATTTTTGTAAATAATAATTAATTCGATGCTTATTATAAATTAAAATTCAGGATTAATTCACAACATTATTTTCCATGATTTTATTTCATTTTCAAATACGTAGAGTCTCGAATTATTGTCCCACAATTTGTGTACCCTTCTGAAGTTTGAAACAATTTTTTTTCAACTTAGTCTCCAAAGGATTTATATGGTTGGTGTATCGATGATGAAAGATTTTGGAGAAAACATATTTTTCTTGTCCTGCAAACCACTCATTCACAGCATCCATTTCATCTTCGTGATTAAAACAACAAATTTCCGTAAGTGTTTCTTCGGTTTAAGGAATAAGAAATAATAATTGGTGACCACATCTAGAAAATACATAAATTGTTTAGAAATGTTAAAAAGGCTGTTGTGTGTGATAGAAATTGAAACTAAATTTTTCTAATCTAGGACGTTATAGTAATGAAAAAAAATACTTCGATTCAATATTCCTTTCCTTTTTTATATATTATTTCACGAACTGTCGATATAAGATCTACGTAATAATGGCTTATGTTGGTGTCCCTAAAGGACCTACTAAGTTCTCTATTGTCATCATGATCTTGCT
This sequence comes from Cosmopolites sordidus, assembly GCA_031761425.1. Lineage (NCBI taxonomy): Eukaryota > Metazoa > Arthropoda > Insecta > Coleoptera > Curculionidae > Cosmopolites > Cosmopolites sordidus. The sequence continues at coordinate 89,281 of JARFXV010000089.1, read as the reverse complement.
GGTGGAAAAAGGGACTCAACATTTTCATTGAGGCTCTGAGGTGTTATGTTACCATTTCATACTTTATACTTTTAACTCTGAACCAAAGGAATGGACCCAAGCTTAATTAATCGTTACAAATATTGTCAATATTTGCCTGATGCCATTTTAATTAGAAGCTGCCATTTTAGACCCTTAATAAACAGGGACTTTTTAAAAACCAATTCACAAAAAAAAAGTTTGCAGAACTAAATACTGGAAAGTCACACGTTTCTAAAGGTTCAAAGGTTTTCCAGTTAGAGGCGCATCAAACAACTAAGGCTATTTAACGACTGGACCTATAGCTTAACGTGGATTTCTATCAAACCTTGATTTTGTGCTTAACCTTAAGTCTATCGAGAAACCTACGGACTGGCGAGTGATCAACACCGAACACCTCTCAGAAGGCATCCGGCCTTACCCAACCTCGAATCATTAAGTACCATGCTATGAAACAAATCCACTTTTTCTTTCACCACGGCCGTTTTACGTGCTTCTATGCCTGGTGCAGGTTTTTCAAAAATTTAAATCTCTAGATCAGTTTTTAAATTACTTGATATTCTATTATGATCAAAAAGTGAAGTGACTTTTGCTTTAAAAATTCGCACTCAGCACATGTCGATACAACCATGTATCTCTTAATTTGGTATGCATGTCCTTGATATTTGCTTCTTGCGTTGTCACGCAGAAGAATCATCACCGCAGTATTTAAACGTTTTGAAGAAAATGTACGAGTAATAATAAACGCATCTGACAATTATTCATGTCCATCAGCTGAAACAGTATGTGCGTGTGGGCTGACCAGATCCTTTTTTGTCTTCCACATTGAAATCACCACTTTTGAGTCGTTGAAACTTTATGTTCTTTCCGATGGAGCTTGTCCACCATAAGCTTCGGACATTCTTCCTTTTTCATATGTTATTGTAATGAAACTAATCGAAAATCAGGTTTATTTAAAAAATCATCCATCCGTTTCATCTTTATAAAATTACAATGAAGATAATCCTATTTTTTAAAGATATTTATTGATAACCCTTATATAAGTCTATTCCTTTTTGAATAAATTTGAATGCAGACGCCACTACATTTAAAATTCATATAACTTGAAAGAAATTGAATCGACCATTCACACTTTGTGCGCAGTAATATTAGTAAATGACATTTTTTCGTTTATCGATATGATTAAATATTACTTAATATTTGTACAGCAAAATGTATTGTAAAAAAGCTCTGGACAACTAATGTTAACCACCTGTTTTCCCATTTTTTTATATAATATCTAGTAAAAACTACATACCATGAATACCAACAGGTACCTTACCGTTTTTAATCTGAATTCAAACGTAACATCTTTTCAGAGATGTAGGCTTTTGTGTGCTCTGAAATACCAAACAATATGGAGCAGTTGTGTGGTGCCGAAAAATAAAGAGCATGCTGGCCTGCGTATGCCAGCCGGCCGATCCCTCAGTGTTTAGACGATCCCCCATACCCCTCGGGGCACCCCCGCTGAAAATTCCCGCCAACAAGGTACAGTAGATCGACTGGCAAGTTTACCTGTTGAATAAAGAAAAAAACTTTTTTGACCGATGAACCGATTCGCAACATTTTATGTGTTACGCTTTCTGTATAATGAAAGGAGATTTTTTTCCCATGAATATAAATCGCTCTGACTTTAAATAAAAGAATGCACTGAGAATTTTACAATACTACTTTAGTTAAAAAGAAACGAAGATGAGTGAAAAGTTTATTTAATCGTTACTTGAAGGTTGCTTTATTTCAAATATTTTTTCTTTTGAACGGTCTTTTATTAGGTTGTCGCATAATTTTATCCGATTTTTTCGGGTTATAGTGAAATTACCGGAATTTTACAAAAACACTTATTTAATTAACAATATAATTTCCATCATTATAAACAACTTGCTTCAATTAGGTAACTTTTCGATACTCAAAAAAAAATTTCTAGTTAATAAAGTCGGACACCGTACTGTTATTTTTTATAAACAAAGAAAAGCTAGATACGTAAGTACGCACGTAGGAAGTTATACTTCTTTGGTGTAATTAATAAAATAATTTTTTATGCATTCAAACAAATTTTAATTGAGCAAATGACCAATAGACGAAATACTACAAATAAACAAGTCTTAACAAATGGCAAATGCCATTATTTTAAAAAGAAAATAATAAATTATGTGTTACATCGGCGCGCGCAATTTCGTCCCTCGCTAAAAATACACTCTGATCTGTTTTCCCAAACGCGCCATAAGAAGTATAACTTCAAAAAGACAATAACAAATCATTATCCTATAGTGAAACATCGAGAGAGTATGATGGATGAGGTAGTATTTCCTAAGGTTGTTCTGTTTTTGTTTTGTCTTATGAGCCATAGCATTGGCCGAGCATTACCTTGTTGAATTACAACACCTCTTCGATTAGGAAGTGCAGGTTATTTTTTCTTTATTTCCGAACGCAGTGGAGACAATTGCTCACAAAATAGGCAGCCACTTATCTTAGCGAGTTCCTTATTGAAGCCACTAACAACTACACTACCCAACTACACAACAACTACACTACACACCATTCCATTTTGTTGGTGGATATGAAGCTTAGCAATAGTTGGAACATTTTGCAGTATACTGCTATAATATATCCACTTTTCCCCATCTGTTTCTAAACGGTCCAAAAATGGTTCGAACTTTTTGAATGTGGTATACACCTCTCTAAAACATGTCCCAATTTCCTTATATACTGGGGTACGGTTGTTTTGTCAAAGCCCGCTTCAATTGTTCAGGTAGTTAAAACAGGATCTTCGGATGGTAGAACTTTGAAAGCCTCATCATTAATGCCGGTATAATCAAAATTGCTGCTGTGATATTTTGTCAGTGCAAAATCTATTTTGCACAGTCCGAACATTAAGTTTGGAACAAACATTACTACAATGGTGTATATATAATGATTTGGAGCAACTGCTGCACTACTACTTTTATGAATCTCATTCAGTATGGAATATCTCAAGTGCTCCTTATCGACCTATATGTTTTCTTATATAGGGTGATTTTTTTAGTGCGTCCGAACCAAATTAGATGCCTGGAAACTATTTATTTTATTTGAAATAACATTCAGTGACATTAATGTTTGAAAACAATTTCTGACAAATGTCCGCCGTGGCTACTTCTGACAAAGCGTATTCTGTCAATCTAATTTCCGACCACTTTTCCAAGCAACTGGAGTCTTCAGTATATTCAGAATTATCCAAGTTATGTTAGTTTCCAAGGCGTAAATAGTTGCTGATTTAACGGCATAGACCAACGATTTAACATAACTCAACAAAAAATAATCAAAAGGCGTTAAATCACATGAGTTTGGTGGTCTATTAACAGGTCCGTTTCTGGAAATAATTTTCTCACCAAATTGTTCCCTCAATAAAGCTATTTTGCGTTGGTTCTATGATATGTGGAGCCATCATGTTGGAACCACATCTCCTCCATATCAATCGTATTCAAATTCGGAATTAAATAATCATTAATCATCTCTCAGTAATGGTCCCCATTAACGATAACGTGCTGTCCAACTTCATTTTTAAACATATACGCCCCAATGATGCCACCGGCGTACTGTCCACACCATCGAGTGCATTTTTCTGGATACGGTAATGGTTGGATCATTTGCGGATAATTTGTACTCCAAACGCGGCAATGTTGTTTATTAACGTAAATATTTAACGGTTAAATTTCGGGTCACGTTGGATTGATTTTGAGCCCATTCACAGACCGTACGACGCATATGATGATGTTGCGGCTTGAATTCTTGGGCAACCTAGATCTTTTAAGATATCAGATCAAGATCTTTACGCAAAATTTTCCACGTAATCGAATAACAAAGCCCAACTTGCTGCGAACTGCCACGAATTGATAAATTTGGATCTTCATCAACACTACCAGTAACAGCGGCGATATTTTTTCGAAACGCACAGTTTTTTTTTCTTGTTTTTGTTTTAATATCGAGTGACGTGAAATGCGTTCGGAATTTGTCGATAATTTGATAAATATATAGCGCTCGGTTGAGCGATTATGTGACCAAAAAAAAATTAATTAATTGAATTAATTTCTAAATTTAAATTACATTTAGTGCACAGAGCACTAATTTGGATAATACATTTCGACAATTTACAAACATTGCTCTGATTAAACGTTCCATGATTATTTGCCAGACTATACTGAATCATTCTGATACAGCGAACAGCGAACTATTGGAAGTTCGGACACACTAAAAAAAATTACTGTTTGTCACATCTGAAACTGATGATAAATCATTTTAATGCCACGTGTATTTACAAACGTAATTACGGATAATATCCAATCCCATTCCTTCCACACCCACGTTTTTTTTCCAACGATTTATATGGGATTCTAATGTTAGCCGTATACCTAATTTGGTTCCAGGTACTATTATATGTACCTTGTGATGTTTTCTTCTTTTTGAAATGTATGTCCCATCCATCGCCATTTCGGTATACGGATTTTAATTTAGATTTTTTTTCGAAGACACTTATTAATGAAAACCAGCAATTGCTGACTTCTACCTTTTATTAATTTTCACATTTCAGAGCCATATAATCAAAGGAAATGGCCAATTCCCGTTAGAAGCTTCCCTTGCATTCAGCTCGAGCGCAGCTGATGACGGCTATATAGCCAGAAACAGGTCCTGGAACACTCGTGCTGACGCTGTGGTGGAGTAATGTTATAGAATGTTCGCTATTCAGATCTATTGGTATCCTCGGTATTTATCTGATAATAAATTCTCATTTAATTTTTGATATTATTCTAAAGTAAAGATTTTTTTGGTGTGTCCGAACTTCCGATAGGGGTCGCTATCAAACGAATTGTGATTTTGCGCACAAGTCTGGAAATGTGTGTCTTAATAATCTGGCAAATCATTGTGGAATGTTTAGCAACGCTAATAAATTGTCGAAATTTATTACCAGTCAGTGTTCTGTGCGCCAAAATTATAGAGCACTTTGTGAATTTGAACTTGGTAATGTATTCCCGTTGCTCGATAGTAAAATAAAAACAAGACAAAAAACTGTGTTTTCCGAATAAAATATCGCCGCTGTTGCTGCCAGTGTTGATGAAAATCAAAATTTATCAATTCGTCGCCATTCAAAGGAAATTGGGCTTTGTTATTCGACTATGTTCACTATTTGATTCCGTATTTATCTAAATGAGATGTGGTTTCAACAGGATAGCTCCACATGCCATACAGCCAATACAATGATCGATTTATTGAGAAAACTTCGGTGGAAAAATTATTTCGACCAAGATGTGACCCAGACCCAAATGTGATTGAACGCCTTTAGATTATTTTCTTTGGGATTATGATACATATTTGGTCTAAACCAGCAACTATTAATGCCTTGGAAGTCAATATAACTCGGACAATTGCGGACATAAGATCCCAATTGCTTGAACAAGTATTCGGAAATTGGATTGACGAATGTGCTTTGTCAAAAGGAACCACGGCGGACATTTGTCAAAATTCGCACTAAAGAAAATCACCCTATATAATTTTTTGATTTTTTTCCTCGTAATTAAATCAAAGTTTGCCATTTGGTTACACAATAATATTTGTTTCGTCATTCAACATACTTAAAAAATGTATTTTTTTTAATAAGAAGCCTTTTTCTTTAAAACCAATTTAGCTACTTGGAATTTTCAAAATATTGAAAATATCCTACTACAGATATATTATAGAAGATAACAGTATCGAAATTCAATATTGAAATGACGAAGAAGAAATATTCTCATAGGGATATGACAAAAATCGAAAATAAAGTCAAAGCTAAAGTTTTATCTGGTCCGGGATAATCTTATAAGGACCATTAAAATTTCCTCTTGGGAACCCTGGATAGGATTTACGGTCAAGACTTTAATTCGGGATCTTGTTATCTCGTTCAGACCGTAACCATATTGAGAGACGTTTTCCATTTTCATCTAATAAATGTCAGAAAACAATGTCTCCATGCAGTACCATTAAATTGTTTAAGACTATAAATTAAATTGTATAAAATACTTATTTTATAAATTGTCCTTTATTGGTCATTTTGATAACACATATCCACATTTAGAAATTGTTTGCATCGTTAATGATAAATAAAGCAAAAAGTGCGATTGCAAAGGTAATTAGATTTGTGAACAGCCGCTTTCTTTATATAATAGTAACGCTGCATGAATTATGGTTTACCAGTCTTCGAAGTTCGATATTTTTGATATTATTAAAAAGTGAATTGCGTGTGTTGATTAAACACTAGTTTGTATGGAAAACCTATCGCGCAAATGGACTAAACTGATTACAATAAAGCAAAATAAAACCTAAAATAGCAATATGGGGACTCTGTTCCTTTACATTTCTTAGTTTATAAAGTGGTTTACTGAGTTTCGATGAGGTCGAATCAACACGTGTCTGCGCACACGCCCAGTTGGGTTGATTTTATTTTCAAGTTGAGTAGATGAAAATAGCTTGCAGGAGAGAAATAAAATCAGTTATCAACTATTATATATTATCATATACAGTAGGTAAAAAAAGTATTTGCACATCCTGATTTTTAGGGATTTAACAAAAATCATGGCGAAATTAACGATTTTTTTAACTTGTAAATATAACAGGAAGGTACATAACGTGAAAACAAAGTTGTTTTATTCAATATCAATCCCACAATTTATATGCCAAACCATATTATTTTGGATGGACTGTAAAGAAAGTATTGGCATAGAGACTGCTTCAATGTAAACACAGGCAGTGTGACGATTAGTGTTGCCTATTAAAGTTACTAATCATGTCGATCATTTCAATTTTCAATCAGGAAATGACGGACATAATCGAAAATAAACTCTGATCAAGCCATTCTCGAGTCCTCATTGTAAGAGAGCGATGAAAAATTGTCAGAGATGCCTTAAAAACTTACACAGAGCGCTCAATAATTAATAACTTTAAGACATGCTCGAGGAAGAAGGTCATATTTTAGATTATATGGAATGTTCATCATGACAAAGGTGTTCGAGGTAGGCAATCTGTAAAAAAAAGCCCTTCCTCAATGGAATTAATAGTCGAAAAGACTACAGTTCGCACAAAAATATAAAAACAATTCTCTAGATTTTTGGAAGCAAATTATTTTTTTCCGGTAAGAGCAAATTTGAAGTTTTTACTACTAGGCTTAATAAAGAGAACATACTAAATATAGTTAAACACGGTGGAGACAATGTTATGGTTTGGAGGTGCATGTCTTACAGTGGAGTAGTAAATTTTTACGTTATGAACGGTGACATAACAACCGGTTCTATGTGGAAGTATTGCGAGGTAACCTGCGAGGCACTGCTGTAAAATTAGAGCTGGAAAGGATTTTTTGTTTCTAACAGGATAATGACCCTAAACATACTTGTACATAACTTCTCCATAATGCATCTAAAAGAATAGAATATGCCATAAATTTTACCATAGAAAATTTATGGCACATTCTAGATAGAAAAATCCGTTAAGTCACAATTAAGGGCAAAGAGCATTTAGAAGTAATTTTTGACGCACGAGACAGTTTACCCACAGAATTTACAACAAAATTAGTGGAATCAATGCCTAGACATTTGGAAGCTTTTAGTCATGCTAATAGTATATACTGGTACTTGATTTATTGATATTTTCAAATAAATTGTTATCCTATGTTATGATATTTCTTGTTATATTTACAAATAATATTTAAATTTTCGCCATGATTTGTGATAAACTAAAATGCTAGTAGAGTTAAAGCTAAAGAAATAGGTTATATTTTAAACTTCTCTCGGTGACTAAACTTGGATTCATCACTACACACCAAAATTGAACTAACAGTTTAAACACTGGATTTTATACGGTGAACGTGCCCCGAAGAAGGTGAAGACGCTCCAGTCGGAAAGGTCATAGCCACTGTTTTCTGAGATTCGCAACGTACTGTTTTCATCGAGTATTTCAAAAAGGGAAAGTCGATTACGACAATACACCCACTAATTCGTTCAGCATCGCAATAGTGAAATTAGTTTAATTTGCACTACGAATTAATGCCGTACCACCCTAATCTTCAGACTTGGCCCCCTCTGACTCATTTCTCTTTCCAAACATGAAGCGATTGATAGCTGGAAAAAAAATTGCATCAAATTAAGAGATCATTGATCATCAAAATGAGGACTACGAGAGTAGATTGAAAAGTTTCCAGCCTCAACATGAAGATGGTGTTACTCGTCAAAAATATTCTGGTAATTTAATTGCGCATGCGTTGAAAGCTTTCATCCATATTAGATGTTGAGTTATTGTTTAACAGTTATTTATCTCAGCCGATGTTAGTGTTTATGTAAAGGTGGAAAAAATTGTAATCCATAAATATCGAACCCTTATTAATATCTTGCATTTGAGATACATATAGAAGTGTCAATCTTACAATATATATATATATATATATATATATATATATATATATATATATATATATATATATATATATATATATATATATATATATATATATTTTTTTTTTTTTTATTTATTTTATAATTATACCCTTTATTTATACAGTGATCAAAATGTAAAGTGACTTTTTAAATAATATATATATATATTAAAATTTCAATTTGAGTTTTCCATTCTAAGCGAAATAATATAGTCGATTACATAAAATTAGAAAGGTTTTGTTTGATTAATTTTTTTTTACAAGAGATTCTTTTTCGATATACATTAATCGTATCTTAGTGTAGTACGTTAATGATGTCATAATCAATTTTTAGCAGCGAAGGCTTCAATGAATGGAATAACAGGTTTTAGCTTTTTATACCTGGGCTGGGACGTATTTTACGATAAAATTTTATTACACTCGACATTCTTCTCCAAAAACATAATCAGATAACATATCAATCGATATACCTTTGTTTTATGTTTGATATTTAGAGCAATATTTCTTCCTGGGCATGTTTTTGTCAGAATATTTAAAAGGTGCAATTTTTTCCTTTAAAATCAATAATAATTTAAAATTGCAGCGGAAAACTACAGATTATTTTGATTAGAAGATTCAGAGGTGTGCTCATCAGATTAAGCACGATCAATCTATATGCCGATGCACTAGAAAGGTTTCCACGAAATTTGCGATAAATATTGGACCATTGCATTTATTAGTCCTTCCAGTAAGATCATGCTGTATTTAATACAAGAACGATTGAATCATTACCTTCTCTCAAGAACAATCTGGTTTTGTACCAGGTCAAGTAACAGGAGACCAGCTTATAAATAAAAGATAAATGATTGAAAAATTGTCCGAGTATCATGTACCAGCTATTTTTTTCTGTCTACGTTAGTTAAAGTGGTATAATTCTGTGCATTATACTACGACAAATGGTACATCAGAAAAGCTTAGTGTATACGGGAAATGAATAATTAGAAATGTGAATAACTGGGGTAATATAATATTTAAAATACTAGCATCGTGGATTATGAACATATCAAACATACACTATGCCGATAAGGAGAAGATAGTGCGAATTCTCAAATTGAGTAATTTAAAGCAAAAGCCCAACTTAAACTGAGGAGAGTTAAATAATGCCTAATTGGTGTTGACAGTTCTAAAACTTCAGCACCAGTTTTCACACAGATATCTAACAATCCTGGTAAAAATGTGCTCATCTATTTGGCCATCTATGTTTACGCATGTGAATAATGGAAACTGCGAATGCCAACTAAAATGGCAAATCAGTACTATATTTCCCATCGGCACGTATGGGTCCGAAACAGGGTGATTTTTTAGTATGTCCGAACTTCCGATAAGGGTAGCTGTCAAACGAACTGCAGCATATATTTTCTGTTTTTTAAATTATAAAATATTTTCACCCTCGTTTTTCTGACGACGAAATAATTACTGCTGTAAATCACTAGCTAAGAGTAGAAAAGTTCCAAAGGCATCAAATTATTCGTTCTCGATATATTAAATATATTAACCTTCTAAGATTATATGAAATAAATAAACTTGTTTCCACTTTTTGAGATGTTTTTCTTCTACGCTATATATAGTGATTCATGATCTCTTCGAAAATTAGGGTATAATATAATAATTATAATGTTTAAGCTATAATGTTGGCATAACGCTGTTCTTTCATCGGCAAATAAAGTCTCTCGAAGAGGTAAACGTCGCAGGGGTCCAAATCAAGCGAGTATGGTGAATGATTGATGGATAAAATGCCATTTTTGGTAATGAACGTCGAGCGATGGGACGGCGCATTATCGTGCAACAAGCACCAGCTGGCTTGTTGACGGTATTGTCAACATTGAGTGTTTGACCAGGTGGAATGAACTCCTTGTGTACAATTCCTTCCGAATCTTAGAAACAAATTAACATTGTTTTAATTTTTGACTTCTCGATACGACTTTTCTTCGAATTTAGCTAGCTCGGGTGCTTCCGTTCGGCAGTTTGACGCATGATTCTTGGTTTTCGTCCTTTTTCGACTCTTTAATTAAGTTCTTGAAATGTTGGATTCGGGGCAATTTTTCGTCGTCAGTCAATTTGTGTGGAACAAAGCGTGCATACACTTCCCTACGTTCCAAATGATCGATCAAAATGCTATGAATTGAATCTTTGAACATGTTCAATTCCATTGCCATGTATCGCAACGAAGATTTTGGCTGACTTGTTATAAATTCACGCACAATTTCAATATTACTTTGACTAACCACGAAATTTTTCGGACCAAGGTGTTCGTCGTCCTTGATGTCCTCACAACTTTATTTGAATCGTTTAAACCACTCGTGGACTCTGCCACGGGATAAACAATCATCACCATATACTTGTTTCATTAATTGAAACATTTCGGTGAATGTTTTACCAAGTTTAAAACAAAACTTAATATTCGCTCTTTGTTCGATGTTCATTTTCGACCGATGGTATAAACACAATGACAGTTTAAGCGCGATAACTTGGCTTCTAATGATCCGAATACCAAGAGATTTTGTCAAAACGTCTGTGAAGGATACACCTTTGTAATGTTTATTCCCATCAAAAGACGGTACAACTAGAAATATTTTTAGAAACTATTTTTAAACAGTCCCGTTTTCCGTGAAACGTACCTTCTATTTCTTGTAGCTTACAAATGTCAATAGTACAAATAGCTTAACCTTTTTGTCAGCTTACAATCTAAACAATAAACTGTTTGATGAATTGTATGTAGACTACATGTCGATAACCAATTTAACAATAGAAGTCGTTAAAAGCAAAGAGCTTCACCACAAAACACCGAATCAATTTTTTTTTTTTTTTAAATTTAAGTCACGTCAACGCTCAAAGGCGTTATTTAGTGACTTACCAACACCGACAAACACATATAAATACGCACACAAACATCCATGCCCGCACCAGGATTCGAACCTGGGACCGTTGGATTGCCAGGCGGGCGACTAACCCACTAGACCACCGCGGTCGGCACCGAATCAATTGTTTTTAGTTCCTCGCCGATCATGTTAGTATCATCAGGATATAATTAAGAATCTGATTTGGTGTTTTGTAGTAAATCTCTTTGATTTTAGTGTTTCACGCCAAAGATTCCAATTAAAAATTGACCAAGAATCATATTACTAGATCTAGAATCGATTCCAATCTTTAGTAAATAATCTGTTTTGCTTCTATGATAAATCTGAATTCCAGGTTTTTTCATATTTCTATTTCCCTAAAGTTTATTTGGCACATTTTTCTTAAAACAATCTTCTTCTCGTCGGTATATATATATATATATATATATATATATATATATATATATATATATATATATATATATATATATATATATATATATATATATATATATATATATGTAGAGTTCACAATAAATTAAAACATGTTTTTGATCACTGAAAATATAAATGTAGTACAAGTTTTGCCATTAAAATCAACAATAAACTGATTTTATTTAAACGGCCCTATCACCACCGTAACTAAATAGTGAATAAAATATAATAACACGTTCAAAATAAAAACATTAAGAACATGTTTATAATTTATTTAATATAATCTACAAACTATACTCAAAATGTAACAAAGTTAGAATCGTAACACATCTGATGAATTAACATATCATTAATAAAATTAATTAAAAATAATTAATTATATATCAATAGTAAAATTAATAATTATTATTTAGTTAATTGGCAGAGGACGCAGAGACCGCTTGGTGAGTAGCGCAACCACCTACCCGAGCTAAGAGGAAATAACTTTCTCTGGAGAAAAAAAAATCCCCAAGCTCCAGGTGAAAATCCATCGTGCCGAGGAGCTGAATGACACAGGGTTAAAGTGTCTTAAACAATTAAAATATTAAGATCTAATATCACCGAAGACTTCACAACAAAACTAACGTATAGCGAATATTAATAACGAAGTAGAAGACTAGGAGGGCTGTCACTAGGACCGAACGCACTCCATGTATCAGTGGACATGTGAAATGAATACTGAGGTAATACGTGCCTATTATTACGTGAACCAGTTAGAAGATAAGCCGCCTCCTGGATGAAGAAATACACTCCACCAAGAATACAAGAAGATGTTCCCTGAAACTCAGCTGGAAACTCAGCCCAAAACTTAGCCAACCGTAAAAACCTAATTTTTAAAAAGAAGTGTCTCACCGAAACGGAACTAATGAATATCAAGAAATTGGTAATGAATTACATCAGAACGCTACATATCAGCAACATCAAGAAGATAATATTGGCGCCCTTAAATTAAACGCAAAGGCGCAGCCAATAGAACAAATCCCTAATTTTCCACCACAGATCTCATCAGCTAGAAATGCGGAAGTGATCACCTGTCTGGAATGCATGCTGGGCTGGGTGCGGATATCTTAGCGATATACATCTGGCGTTATACTGTGCAGCAGTGTTTGCGATCGAAATTTCAGAGCAAAAGTTTTACACCCCCACTGCAACCAGGTATAATATCTAGAAAAACAACAAGATAATAGCAAGTCAGATCTTGAGAATATGGACGTGCCTTCTTTTGCAGAATGCTGGCAATCGGTTTGGAAAAGATCAGATGGCTATAACAAATCCGCCACTTGGGTTAAAACAAATGAACAGCAGACAACTACTCTCCCAGAAATGGAATTTAACGATGTCACAGGGATCGACAACATTTACACCGCCATCAAGAAAACTCATAACTGGAAGGCTCCTGGACCAGATGGATTACATAACTTCTGAATTAAAAACTTTATAGCTGCTTACCGCGCACTTGCTAACGTATTTAAAGAGGAAGGCAATATATTATATTATACAAAAAGGGTGATGGAAACAACCCAATAACTTTGTTTACAGCCCTAATAATTGAAAACATCTACGAGCATTGTGATAAAAACAATATTTTTGAAGAAGAGCAGAAATGATGTATAAAAGCAAGTATGGGATGCAAGGAACAGCTGACGATCGATGCTCTAGTTCTCGAGCAAGTACGGAAAACAAAACGCAACCTAAACATCTGATATATAGATTACAGGAGAGCCATCGATAGTGTGTCATACGACTGTTTACTAGAAGTACTGAAGATTTATAAAATAAGCCCCCATCATTCTCTTTATCGATCTCGAAAACAAATCTCTTTATCGATCAACATTGTATTGCGAATAAGCGCAATCGAGAGAGGAATTTTCAGGAAGATTTTCATTCTCCAAATTGGTTCTGCCTAGCCTTAAACTCTATTTCCACATTACTAAATAACAGTAATATTAGATATAAACTAAACACGAGGAATCCAAGAAAGCTCTCCGACCTACTATATATGGATGACCTTAAACTCTGTGGAGAAACTAGGGAAAAACTAAAATATTTAATAAAAACGGTCGAAGTATTTAAAGGGATATCAAAATGTCATTCGGGCTTGACAAATGCTCTACCATTAGCATTCAGAAGTAAGACATTTTCAAAGAACTTGGAGAACCTTGATATCTCAAAATCGACTGCCATAGTAGGGCAACATGCAGTACTCTTGCAGACAGTGTTCGAAAATCTTATACAAAGTGAGAGGAGCAGAATTGATTTCTCATTTTGGCATATTTGTAATATCGACCAGCCTAAGCTGAGATGCTGAATTCAGAATGAACATAATAATTTTGCTACTATAGTGATAAGGCCGTTTACATAAAACCAGGTTATTGTTGATTTCAAAGTCAAAACTTGTCGATAATTTCATTTTTATTGATCAGAAAATATATTTTTAATTTATCGTGAACTCAAAAAGTAAAAATTCATTAAAATAGTATTTCCGGAAATAATATTAATTTAGATTTTTTTAAAGTTATATTTCACAATCCTTATGGATCTAAAATCCTAAGGATCTAACTGTCTAACAGACCCTTGAATAAGAACATCTTTCCAGCGGTAAGAACGATTTATATCTATAAACTATATCAATAATTTCAATATACAGAAAAGCGATATCGGTTCACAATGTTATAAATATCACATAAACATTAACTAATTTGGGTTATCTCAAGGGGGCTATTCCTAAACCAGGAAGGTCGGTGAGAATTTACCCACCGAACCTTAACGCCAGCTCGAACGAAATAAAGGTTCCCGGGTGCGCAGAACGTCTGGTTCATATCAATGTTAAGGCCACTGGTTCAAAAAATAAAACGCCAAATTGTAAGAAGGATGCCGAAACTGATACAAGACATGACGGCCAACTGGACGCCAAGGACAATTTGGCTCGGTTGGCCTGTAGCTCTCAGCAAAATAAAGAATGGCAACATACTGATGATGAAAACAAAACGGAAGGGCAAACTTGTGAGAGGAAAGCTGATGAGATTAAGAAGGGTATTCTCAAAGAAGAAAAAAGCAGAAGCTTTGAGGCTGATAAGGTGAAACTTTGCCCGTTGCATTCTTTATAGTGATTGTAATGATTCATTTTAAAGCATGTTTTGTTTTTATAGCTTATATATACATCATTTCAAAATCTTTACTTTATGTTATCACAATCATTTTAAAATAAGTGCCAGCTTATCTCACTTCATCATTATATTAGATACATAGCATGATTAGATTATATATTATAATTTATCATAATAAATGTATAGCTGAGAAAAATGACGTTAACATTACGGCTTGAGAAAGAATACACAAGACATTAGAGAATTAAAAAAAAAAAAATAATGTAGTCATCTTACAATTCAATACATTTAGATCAACGGCATTTTAATATTTTAATACCTCCAGAATAATGTTATTTTTTTAATTTTCACCTCATCATTTACGAGACATTGCTCCAAGTCTGGGAAGAGGATGTAATCAGCGAGGGTCAAGCTGCTCAGACTACTTAAACAAGAGGGACGACGGTCTTCGACAGAGTTTCAAATACCTGGAAACCTCTTATTTCCAAATTGCCCATCCGAAACCCTTCCAGTTAAACGGGCTCCCCTCTTTCTCCAGTCATAGCCAATATTTTTATTGAACACTTCGGAACTCAAGTCATTAACAGCAGCCCGTTGAAATCTACTTACTGGTTTAGATATGTAGATGACACTTTCGTCATTTCGCCACACGGAATACAATTTTTAAATATGTTCCTTGTGCATTTGAACAGTATACAATGGACCAATCCAATTTACAATTACAAATCCAATTTACAATGGAGACTGAAAACAATTCTGCCCTACCTTTTCTTGACGTTCTAATATCAAAACGGCCTTACCAAAGTTTCTCATATTCAGTCTATCGAAAACCAACCCACACAAACCGTTATCTAAATGCGAACTCACATCATCATCCATCCCAATTAAATACGGTGGTCAAAACATTGGTTACGAGATTTATAAGGTTGGCGGAAAGGCAACATAGACAAACAGAACTTAATTCCCTAGAAACGGCACTAATTCAAAACAGCAATGACATACGTGAAATAAAAAGGCATATTCATAAAGTTCAGGCAAGTGGTCATATCAACCAATCCACTAGATAATTGTCCCAAAACCTCAAAGTTCTTCTGCCATACATCAAGGGATTTACTGATAAAATTTCTCACGTATTCAGATCCCGTAATATTGAAACGATATTTACAATAGAAAGAAATATTAAACTTGAAGAGGTTTACCACTAAACACCAAATCACTTTTTTGAACTTCTCGATACACGTTTCACACCAAAGGTTCCAATAGAAGAATTGAGAAAGAAATATATCCAGTTTCCGTAGACTAGTGAAGGATAATATTCTACAAGAGTCACATGGTGTCTATGAGATTCCTTGTTCTGGCTGCTCCCAATCATACATAGTAAAACCAACAGACGTATCCAAAATCGCATATTCTTACAGCTCACCGTCCGAAAATCGGATCTCTCCTCAACTCTAGCAGAATATCATATCTCAAACCGGTCACAAAACAGATTTCGACAAAGTCAATGTAATCGCATCTATATATTCCTACAAACCTCACATAATTCGTGAAGCTTAAATAAGAGGGACGACGGTCTTAGAGTTCCAAATACATGGAAACCTCTTATTTCCAAATTGCCCATCCGAAACCCTTCCAGCCAAATGTCCACCTCAGGTCTAAGCCCCATCCTTCAACCGAGATCTCCGCCCTCAACCTTACCTATTAATGCAGAGGTCGCGCCGACCACGTTCTTTTCTATTTCTGAACTCCGGGGAGTAGGCATATTGAGGCCTCGGAGTAAATCAACTAGATTTTCTTGATGGGTTCAAAGTGAAAGCCGAAACGTCGAAAATTTACAAATCTAAAACGCGGTTCTATCCGAGAACCTAGTAATTCTAATATATATATATATATATATATATATATATATATATATATATATATATATATATATATATATATATATATATATTTTACAGAAATCTTTCACCCTTTCTCCACGTGGTGCCACCGATCGCCTTCGCCGGACTGTCAACTATGCGACGTCACGTGTCTCTCGGGACCGGTTTCTAGCCTTTCGGCCGTCATCAGCCGAGCTCTAGACGAACGCAAGGAAAGCAGTTCGGTGAGACGATCGGGGCCAGACCAGATTAACTGGCCATTTTAATGACGGGTCGTGATCGCACACAACTCACGCCATCATACGGCGATTGCTCGTAGCAGTCAGGACCGCTCGTAACATTTTGCCTGGAACCTCGGGTATAGTACCCGAGGTATGTATGCCCACAAGGTAGCGTAACGGAACCGTGGAGGGAAATATTACAGAAATCTTTCACCCTTTCTCCACGTGGTGCCACCGATCTATATATATATAGGTATAGGTATCGATTGGTTCATTCTGTGAAAGGTCACGATGCTTCGCCAAAAAATCATTAGGCATTTTCGAGTATTATTCAAGAAGTTTAAGTCAGTTCGACACAGCTCAGAGTTCGAGTCAAGGTGCAAAGATAGCACACATAACATTAATATTACAACTTTATTGAAAGTTACAACAATTAGAGCTACTAATACCACAACTAGACGATTTGAAAGAGAATCATAGACACGCCGAATTGACTCTTGAGGAAATTTGTCGCACTCTTCCTGAATTGCTCGTTTGAAATCAACCATGTTTTGAAACTGCCGGCAGCAACTGTATATAGGCCCTGGCTAGATGAATCCAGACATTTTCACTAATGTTTTCTTTCCAAAAAAAAAGCTTTTACCACTTTTGTTCTGTGAACTCGTTCATTGTCCTCCTGGAAAACAAAATATTATTTTAAAAATAGTTTTTCAATTGATTGTCTATTAACTTTAGGTAAAATTTGCTGTTCAGCCCTTAGCAAACATGATTGTAATATTTGTTTATAGCCGATGTCTCGCCATATCATAACATTTTCTCCACCGACTGTTATCTTCGAAAATACTTTTTCTTCTTTCCGGAGGTCATGAATAGGAAATTTCACGCATTTCCAAAATTTCCGAAAAAAAAAATTGTAAATCAAACCCAACCATCGGGTCGTTCTAAATTAATTTTTTTTTATCAGTGAATAACACTTCGCTTAAATCCACTTCCAACATATAGAAATGGTATTTTTTTTTAGAGGCGTTGAATAGTCTGAAGAACCCTCCTAAATTTTTTTATGTTCGTTTTAACTCCAACTCTTTGAGTTATTAGACGAAGAGCTGTTAGTGCAGAGTTGGAAGCTACTCATAAAATATCCAATTTTTGTCTTTTTGTTAAGAGTGTCGGAGATTTTTTCACGTAGCGCTCCGTACTGTTTAGTAAATTCAAAATCATCTTTATGCTCCTGCCCGTATTCGTGCAGATTTGAGAAATCGATATTCTTCGTATTTTCATTCTTTCAATAATATTTTGCTGAACTAATGTCGAGGATGTTGCACGTCCAATTTTTATAAGTTTACTAACAACGGAGATAGAACTGCATTAGCCTAGTGTATTTACTAAGTGGTATTTGCTTTTATTTTTAAACAAACAACAATTGTACTATCTATTTGTTCCACCTGAAAAATTCTATATTCTATTTTTAGAGTTTTCTTTTTCATCATCTTCAAACGAACAAAATATTTTACCTTAAAACTTGGATAAGCCCTTCTGTTTATGTAAAAGAAAATAAATTAAATGCAAGGTAAGAATTAGAATAATTATAAAAAACTTGTGTGGGCTATCTTGTTGTCCTGGACCTTCTTCTCTTGAAGTACTTCTGGAAGTACTTCAAAAACGTAAGTACTTTTGTTTCACATGCGACTTCCTAACGACGGTCACGTAAAAACTGAAAACTTCCAGACATAACCAACATGTCGCAAATATAGCGGGACAACAATCATTTTTGTTTCCGTTCCTACTCCTTTATAATCCACCTATGTAAATAATAATAATCAAGTTGAGTAATTTCAATATAAAATGTTTCATTTCTATAGAAATGGAACATGTTTTCATGGAATTTCAGACTTTTCTCAGTTATAACAGGAAAATGACTGTGTACCTCCCCGACAATACGCTCCCTCTAAATTAAATTTTAAACTAAACAACTTTCTCGCCACCGTCAGCGTTTGCCGCTCCGCCTCATCTCCAATCTTGACTTCCTTATGGCACTTTCCCGAGATATTAAATGGGCCCGATAAAATGTCACTGAGACACTGGAGTGTGAAATTTATCTTTGTAGAACATACTGGGACCCGGATACTTCCGACTGAAACCGAAAATGAATCCTGTTTTGTGTAAATTAACTTTTCGGGTCAAGGAAGTGTCGCGTTAAATTAAATTCCAATGCTGATGGCACGTGACTGTGGTGAGAAGATACCGACTAAAAAGTTTCAAATATTTCCTAATTTCAAAATTTATATATACAACTGCATCCTCATCCTGTTATTTATGTACATGTTTCCTAAACATAGAGACATTCACACTATTAACATTTTAATGATGTATTTAACAAAAATCAATTATTATTTATTTATAGATTATATTATAAGTCATCAAAACTATAAGCTCTACATGAATTTAACGATCAAACTATAATTGTTATAACTTTTTGTATATTTATCTAAATATAATTGTTATAACTTTTTGTATATTTATCTAATTATAATTGTAATAATATATAATAATTGTTATGATAGCTTAACGAGTAGTTGTTATTTGTTTATATAAAAGATACAGTAATGTCCGCTTATAACAAACCTCAAGGGACGGACGAAATTGTATCGTTATAAGCAAAGTTCGCATTAAACGATAATTAATACTCAAATATATCAAAAGTTAATTTTTTTATTAATGAAATAATTAAAACTAAAGTACGTACACATTTCAGGTACATACATATCTAGTTTTTTCGTAATTTTTCAATAATCTAGAAAGTAATCAATTTTTAACGATTTTTCAAGGTAAATACCATCAATGTGTTATAAATTACATGTATTTTTACTACCTGTAAAATTCCTGATTTCTTGAAAAAAATCATGATAGACATATTTTTTTGCGTAACAAAAAATGGCGTCATTCAAGTAAGTTGAGACACCGATGTTTCTTCGGTTTTCGTATCCAGTTCCAGTTTATTATCGAAGTGTTACGGTATAATAAACTCTTCGATATTTTTACCCAAAAAAACAAATAGTGTCTTAACCTACCCCACCTTCCTATATATATTCCTCTATATATATATTCCTCTATATATATATTCCTCTATATATATATATATATATATATATATATATATATATATATATATATATATATATATATATATATATATATATATATATATATATATATATATATATATATCCTAAAATATTTAGTTGTATCTTTAAATTTAACATTCTAAATATTATCTACAGAATTTCGTAACTATAGTTAATAAATGCCTAAAAGTTTTAATCAATTCTGTTAGTTTACCATATAATTGGCTGATTTAGACGGTTTAGTTTGATGAAGGAATATAAGTTTAACACAATTTACTCTAGCGATATAGGAAATTTCCTTTCATTTGCTTATTTTAATTCAATGGTCTGGAAAAGTTTTTCCCCGTCTATATGTCAAAAGTATCTTGCGTTTTATAATATAAGATTAAGTTGGAAACTCATATGCTACTCGAAATGCTACATAAAGCTTTATTTTATTGTTATTCGGATAGTTTTATCTTTTATATGTGTTCGAGTTTGAAACTACCATATTGCTTTATTGTTATACCTTTTTGCGAGGTCTGAATATTGAGTTTGGAAGTACAAAGTGGACTGAATGTACAAAATAAAAGAAATTAAAATTAAAGGAATGAAATAAAAATTTCAAGAATTTTAAACTGGGAAATGCAATAGCATTAATTATTCGGAGCAGAATTAAAATGCTTCAGTGAATAAATACCGTTTGTTTACTATTTAGTAACTTAGCAGTTGGTGAGGCCAGGTGAAATATGGTGGTGTTACGGTACAATAACTTAAATAATATATTATACGGGGATTGTCATAAAAATATAGAAATATAAAATAAATTGTGTAATGATACATTCAAAACATCAATCATTTTTTTCTAATATTATTCTTTTATCTTCTATAGGATAAATAGCACGACGGTTGTTGGAAAATTCTCGGTCTGAAAAAGAAAATACAACATTTTTGGGATTTTTTGTACTGATTTTTTGTTTAATTTAACGACGTTCCAATTCCTTTTTAATACGGTACACATGGAAGCACATATACGGTACACATACGAAGCAGAGAATGAAGTTGCACATCAATAATCCGAGCACATGATCGTGGTAAAGGGGCACTTTCTTTTTGGCTAGATGTAGATGTTTAATCTAAATAAGATTACTCAAATGCCTGTCCTGTCTTTTTTTTTCAGGTAGTCTATGAACACTATACCATGAGAATCCCACATAATCGCAGGTATTACTTTTCCATCAAAAGTATTAATTTTTGCTGTATTTGGCTTATTTTTACATGCTCCGGCCTATGTTAATTCTGCCGCTTCGTCTCTGATGTGTAATCGTAACTTCATGTTTCTTCCACTGTTGTAAAAGATTGACAAAAATTTACAGAAACGCGTTTAAATAAGTGTTCATTCTAATATGTCCTTGGCTAATTGTTGACCACCTTTTCGTGGATTTGATCCATACTATCATCAGTAAAGTGATGTAATTCTCTGAACGCCCAATATCAGTGTTTTGTCTTTATTTGTGATAAATTCATCAAAATCAAAACTGTTAAAGAACTTTTTAATTTAATTAGAATTTTAGAATTTAAAAGTTCTCTACATTTTAATAAACTAACTAACATTGCATGAAAATTCAACTAATGACGTCTTATAAAGCCAGAAACCGGTCTCGGAATATATTTGTTTGCGTTTGATGGCGACTGAAGGATTGAGCATTTTACGTAGAGCACAGGAAAAATGTTGTCCTTGTTTTTTGAATATTTTTGACTAACATTGGTTAATAAGGTTATGAGGAGTTTGCGTAAAACATTTCGCCAAAAAAAATCAACTCGTGGATTTTGCACCACGATAACGCACAATGCCATCATTATCCGCGACTTTTCGACCAAGAACGGAACAAATACATCCAACAGCCACCGAATTCACCTAATTTGGCTCCCTGCGACTTTCTGTTCAATCGAGTAAAAATACCACTACAGGGAACTCGTTTTAGCAACCGAGAAGAGGTTATGGAAAAATTGAAGACGGCTCTGATGGCCATATCTTACACCGAGTATAAAAAAATGTTTGGAAGATTGGATCAAGTGCTGGTATAAGTGCGTTACAGTCCATGGAGAATACTTTGAAGGAGAAAATATCAATTTTGATGAATAAATTTGTGTTTTGTGTTTTCTGAATAAATTCAGGGAACTTTTTGATTAAGGTGGTATGTTGATATTTATTATCCTTAATGGTTAATTTTGTAAAAAAAAGGTGAACCATACAACTGTGGAAGAGAAATGTGTAGACAAGTTTCGTATTAGAGATTTGATGCTTTTTTATTTCGAAATTATAACAATGCCACAAATGTAATTAATGCTGTTTATTCTGCTGACTTGCTTAGCAGAAGTACCACGTTGGTTTAAAAAAAATATAAACGATGATTTCAATCTTTTCGACGGTAGAAAATCTGGAAGACCTGTCGAATATGATAAGGATCTGTTGTTAGCTGAAATTGGAGCTGATCCCAAACAAACTATTCAGGAATTAGTCACAAGGCGTTAAACTTCATGATTCACAATGCAACGATGATTAAATCAACTAAACAAAGTACCAAAAGAAGGAATCCGGGCGTCATATTAACTTTCAGTTGAAAACCAAATTCAAAGTATAACCATCTGTAGTGCACCTTTTGTCCAGCTTAGTGGTTAGGCAGAGATCCATTTTTTCAACAAATTCTTACTGGATGAATAATGGATTCTAAATAGCAATCCACATAAGAAAAAACTATGAGATTCTGAATCCTAATAAAACCATAAGTGCTGAATAAATTGTGTCCAACTTAATAGACTAAATATAGATATGATGCAAGGAAGTCGGAAGTCGGAAGTCGGAAGTCAAAAATGTGTTATTATGCAGCATGCCAATGCCAATACCTCATAGTGCCAGAATCTCCCAAGAAAAAAATCAAAGAGTTAGGTTGGGAAGTAATTCATCACCAACCTTACTGTCCTAATGCTGCATCATCAGATTGCTACCTTTTATTGAATATTTTCTTCATGGAAAAAATCGTACTGATATTAAAAGTGCACCCGCAGAATATTTTACTTCAAAGTGGCCGTCATTTTATAAAAAGAGGAATAAAAACTTTGTTGGAGATATTGGTGAAGAGTGTCAATAACGTTGGAGATTAAATTATAAACTTGTTAAAATTGTATTAACTCTAAATAACTATATACACTAACATTTTATACAGAATCACAAAACGTGCATTTAATTGTGTAAACTTGTATAAAGCTATTTAAAGTAAAATGTCCATAATCATTCGAAAATACTATAGCATAACAGATGCAACGATTATATTAAATGACGGTAACGTTATATTGTAATTATATAAGTTAACATGATGTAATACAACATAATTCGAGTACTAAATCAATAATTTCAAAACGTATGTGCTCAGTTTAACTGCTCTTGTTATGTCACAAACCATTATTGTATTTTAGTTAGATATAACAGCGTTGGTACACGACATCACCGCACGATCCCCAGGCATTTACCTTTCTAACATGCATCAAAACCTCAGATTAAGTTGTCGAACTTGATTACATTTTGAGAACGTCAACAAATATTAACGAATCTATTTTCTCATTTTCAGTTACCAGACGGAGTGCAGTTGACGCTGACAGAACTCCGCGAGATGGCGTGCAGGCAACAAGCCCAAATCGATTCCCAGCATCAGCTCCTGGCTGCCAAGGAGCAACGCCTGCGCTATCTCAAGGAGCAGGATGCGCGAGCTCAACGGGTTCAGGCGGAGAGCGAACGATTGCGCAGGTTGCGTGATCGGGTTGAGGCTCAGGAGTTGAAATTGCGCAAACTGCGCGCACTTAGAGGACAAGTGGACCATCAGAAGCAGAATAATATAAGTCTTAGTAAGTAGAAAAAAAAACTTATTCAGAACTGAAAATTATATGTTCATTAATATATTATGAATTTTATTTAACTAAATAATAAATCAATCTGCAACAATCATCTAAAAACTTTTAAAAATACTCCAAATCTAATTGATAAAGGATGTCCCAATACGTATTTCGGGATTTAAATTTAGCGCAGTTTTTCAACGACTTAACTTAAAAATTTTATATCTGTCATGTATCATCTAGAAATTCGGCAATTTAATTTTGGATCATTTTACGGTGGAAGGACGTGTTAAAATTGTGCGAATAAATGCATAAATTCATAAATGTGGAATTTAGTATACAATTATGCTTTCGGACGAAGCTCATTTTCACATCACAGGTTATCTGAACAAGCAGGGCTGGAGGGGTTATAGGACCTTTTTTTTCAAAAAAATGATGATGGTGAAACGGTAAATGTTTATGTCGAACGCTACCGAAATATGTTAAGAAAGTTTTTTAATATTACAAATTAAACAATATGCCTCTTAACAGTATGTTTTTTTCAATACGATGGAGCCACGTGTCATACGGCGGGAGAAATTCGATTTGTTGGAAACTGGATTTGTCACGGACACGTTTTCCTGGCCGCGTCATTTCTCGAAATTATGACTCACTGGGTGCTCTGAGGAATCTGGAGGGACGTTGTTGGCATCAAGTCACAATTAAGATTCTTTCCCTCCTTCAGCTAGCAAGATGGCATGGATTTTCTATAACCCTCTTATGGATACCTAGCCTTAATGGCATTGAAGGTAACGAACGAGTAGATTTAATAGCTACACAGGCTCTATCTAAATATCTCCTGATCATGACTCTATATAACCACAGGGATGCGTTCTCTCATATAGATTTGCTGGTGAGAGGGATGATATAGTTGGATTGGAATGTGGTTGATCTCTCCTTCAATCTCTGTCCCATAACCTAAGTTTTTCGAGAATTCCTTTTTCCCCATTGTGACCGTTCCCTTCTGATGGATGTGGGTACGTCTCAGGATTGATCACTGTAGATTTTCTCACAATCATTTGCTGAATGGCGAACATCCGAGAATGTGTCCCCCATATGGGGTCCCTCTATCTATGTCCCATGCTCTAGTGGAATGTGACTCCATGAGACGAGAGACTCCTAGAGTTGTTCTTTCTGGAGACCTCTTATCTGCCCTGTCCCAGGAAAACTTTGAGACTTTATTTGAATTTTTTACAAGCATCCTCCCCGAATGAAATTTAATAGTGCCTTTGACAGTCACAAACATAATCTCCCTCATCAGTCTACGGTGATTGTCGCACATTCCTGTTCCTAACATACAGACGCCATTTCTCTAAGTGTTTCGCTAAATAAATACCACCAGTATAGTAATCTAATAAACTTCAATTCCCGTTCGGCTATGAAATGGCCTATAGATACTGACGCAACCATAAAACCTTTTAACTCATTTACTTATTCATGCCAAATTGTGATATTCAGTGGTCGACAAGATCAAGCGATCTAACCGTCCTCACCCCTCAACTTTTTCCTGTGGGGCTTTCTCAAGGAAAAAGTCTATTCTAACAATCCGAGATGATTAATGATTTAAAGTAGAACATGCGTCAAGTTATTGGTGAAATTGAACCGCAATTGTGTCAAATTGCTATTGACAATTTTACGCAAAGAATTGCCATCTGTAGAAACAGCTGAGGGCGACAATTGGAGAATTTTATTTTTAAAATATGACTCTGCCATTTCTCTACTTTTTGATAAAACAAACAAGCATGATATGTTTTCAAAATTGTTGGTTATATTTAAAATTTCTATTCCGAAGTACCTATTGGAACACCCTCTAAAAGAATTGCATAGAAATGCAATTGCTATTGCAAAGGAATTACAGTTTTATATGTTGTAAGACTATGAATAATTCGACTAGTAGCACTATCTTTCAAATCCGCTCTGGCTGTCAAGCTAACTGCACCTTTCTCTCGCACACTCATACCCCCCACGCTATCTCTCACGCATTTATTCCATCCCAATCTCTAACTAAACTTAATTTCCCCGCCATTAATACAGAAATCTTGATTTTGAAAATATTGCATTTTCTTCTTTCTGTGGTACTAGAGCTTAACCTTTTTGAACCTTCGCGTTCAACCTGATCGATCTCCAGCAGCCCCTTGCTAGTTTTTAATGCACTACCACCTTGTCTTTGGTCTATCTCTCTTTCTGTTATCCCTTAATCATCCTTCCATGATTATTCGGCGTAGTATTCGGCATTCTGGCTTCCTTACCATGCGTCTCGGCCATCTAAGTCGCTGAACCCTCCCATAATCCACAATATCCAGATCTTTGTATAATTGTTTAAGTCCGAAGTTAAATCGGATCCTTCATTTTACATTTTCGCTCACACCACCAAAAATACTTCTGGGTACTTTTCTTTCAATTACTGCAAGCATTTCCTCTGTTTTATTTGTGTCTATGTTTAGCAGCCATAAGTGACTAGTCATCGACTGAGTGTTTTATATAGATCTTAATGTTCTTAATGTTCTTTTGTATAAGTTTTGATTTTATAACTTATTGCAGAGATTAAGTAGTTTTGTTACCCTGCTAACATATTATATTAATATTATTCTTAGATATAGAATAATTTATTATTGTTTATCTTTAATGATTTTAAAATTTGCTAATCTGAGAATGGAATATGTGAAGTAATTACATATAATATTTGATGGTTAAGTACCATTGCAGGTATCGCTCTATTGATGATATAGGCAAATGATTTAGGATAATCAATCTGTAGCAAATATCTCATATTTACCGAAAAGTTGATTGTAATATTATATCGCGTTAGGTTGTAGTTTTGTCGAACAAAATGCTAAACATATGTGACTGAAAATTAAACTAGTTATTAATTGTAGGTATTGGTTCACTTTTACAAATATAATACATGTTTTAAAAATGAACCAATGAATGATGAAAAAACAAAATATGCTGCTTTTCTGCAAGAGTTCAAAAAAATGTAAAATCTATTACAATGGAAAGACAGCAGCCTGAAAGGAGACTATTAATTCACTTAATTCCTATCTTCTCAATCGCGGGAATACTGTTTTCCACACTACTATCCTAACAGTTAACTTATTAAGTAAATCCTACTCTAATTACTAAAATTACCACTCTAAGACAATTTTTCTGTTCTAAATGGGAACAAAAGTTTTTGATTCTACAAGCAATCAAACATACAGTGGGGAAGTAAGAAAGTGAAACACCCACTATATATACGAGGATTGCTATTTATGTATCCTTACTAATAAATAGAAACAAATATTTATCATTGAAAATGGTTTCATTGTTTTTCGAAATATTCTCTGCGATGATCGATAGACTTTTGCTTGCTTTTGAACCAATTGTCACAGCACTTTTTCCATTCCCATTGGGATATCTCCAAAACATGTATTTTGAACGCATCAACCGCGTCTTCTGGTGTCGAAAATCGTTGACACGTAGGTTTTGGCCGGTTTTGACAGGTAGGTTTGACCAATAGATTTTGACTGGTCAAATATTGAGTTGTTCGGTGCGATGTGTGAGAGCTCACGTTGTCATGGTGAATGATGATCCTGCGTCGCTGGTTGTTCTTTCTTATTTATTCAAAGACCTCTGAGAAACAAATAGTTATATACCATTCAAAACTGACCGTTCTACGATACTCTAGTGGCACTGTAGCCATATGCCCATTTATCTCAGAAAAATTGGCGATCATTTGTTTCAAAGTGCTTCTGCGCGAACAACTTCTGTTGGATTTCACTCATTTTGAAAGACCCTGACGTATAGACTGCTGTTTACTTTCGGGCTCGTATGCAGAGATCCAAGATCCATCACCTATGTAGATATTATACCCAGATTTTGACATACCCCGATTGTAATTTTTTGAGCATTTTTTGCACCAACCAACATGAGCCTTTTTTTGGGCGATTGTCAAATTATGCGGAATCCAACGCACACAAATATTTTTTACGGCTAAATGTTCATGTAAAATCTTGTGTATGCTTATCATACTAATGCCCAGGAATATCTCAATCTCACATTATGTTACATGACGATCTTGCTTTATCAGTTCGCGCACAGTATCGATGTTTTCTGGCACAACAACCGATTTCGAGTAATCTCAGAATGATTGTGGCGTGTTCATATATTTTTTTTTTTTGGGTTTTTCGCCACGATCTAAAACTCAAAAAATATAACGTATACAGTTAACAATGTCAAGCTTTACGATGTATTTGTCAGATGACGCCTAGCAACATCATTGTTATCAATTTGGGATATATAAATAGCAACCCTCGTATTTCAATCAAATTCAACATCTACTCATTCTGTATCTCACTGTATAGCATATATTGAACACAAAAACAGATGCTTTTTTGTTGTGTAGTGAACAGTTTAAAAATTATATTTTTATCATGTCACAAGGACTTTTTTTCTATTCATCTGAGCAGTATTCATGTGGTTCTATTAAAAGGGCTAAAATGCCACCAATTCGTAGACCACGTTGTTTCAGGCAATTATGTGGATTTCAAAAGAAGCGAGAAAGAAGCAAATTTTAAGTTTTCGTAAAATGGCACGACGATTAAATATTGCTGTTTCTACTGTTATGAGAGCGTAAATAAGTTTATTTGCTCATCACAGTTATACAAGAGTGCGAGGTTCTGATCTTCCAAGAAACATCCAAGCTACGAATGACCACTACGAAATCGACAGGGAAATTTCTGGCAAATGAGTAATGTCTTTGATGCATCTGCAAAAAGGACTGTTTCGAAGAAAACGATTAATCGATATTTGCTTACTTATTTTATTACTTATTAGGTGCTTCCTTATGCAGCTCACCACAAGACGTTGCGCTTAAAATTATCATGATGGACCTAGAAAGGTTAGACTTATTACCCCAGGATTTAATATATTCCATTACCATCAGAAAAAGTTTAAATGTAGCCCATTATGTACAGAGTATATCAGTGGTAGGCTTACTCATTATTAATGACTAACTCTACCAGTTCAAACTTAATTTAAACTTGTCGAAATTGTTCAATTGACTTCAGGATTCAAAATTGTTCTAAAAAAATATAGAAAACAATTCCATTGAAATACTACAGTGATTCTTCACCATCCACCCCGTTAACCCGATCTGGCTTCCCGTGATTAAGAGCAATTAATTAATATAATTAACAATAATTCAATGAAAATTAATTTAATGTTAGAAAGGAGTTTATAGTGATTAGTGAATTTAATTTCAATTAATTCCACTTTTGTTTTTATTGTGTATGACAAAATATACATTATCAATGGTTAAGAATTAATTAAATTATTTCTTAATAACCGAAATATAATTAAATAAGTTTTGAATTTGAATACAAGGTTTACCTTCCGATTTAGCATATGCGTCAACAATCTTGTGAAAGGCATTTTAAAAAACAATTTATCATGTCTAATCTGAACTAGGTATTTATAAGAGAGATGCACAGCTCTTATCCGCCGATCCATCAAAACCTTATAGATTTTTATCCTCAATTTTCGATTGGAATATATACGAAGTTGTTTTTGGATAGATAGATCATAATTTATATACAATGCATAATTTATGTGCAATGTGCAGTTAAATATTGAAATGAAAAAAAAAACACATGATGGAAAATAAATCTCCATGAACAGCATTTTCTTATTCAACTCAGAACTATTTATGTTCGTTTTTTTTTTCTAAAGAAGATTATATTAATTAAACATAAAAATATTGAATATAGTGAAATATAGTTTTAACTAATATAACAATATAACAAATATAACAACAAATAATAACAATCATATGTTGAATATTGTTATCTACAAAATTAACGAAAAAAAACCGATACATATTTTTTAATACTCTCATCAATAATGAAGATCTTAATCTTTCTATTCGAAAAGCTCTTCTAAAATCGTTAAAACCCGCTACCGAAGGCTGCTAGGAGAGATGAATATTAAGAATGAAATAAAAAGACTCAGCTAAAACGACAGACAATTTCTTTCAGATCACTAATGACAAGTAGGATCAGACATTATAATGATGAAAGATTACTTCTTTCAAATTTGCTAATTGTGGATGTTTTGAGCATATACATATTGCGTCTATTAAATATGAGTACTTACAATATATCTCAGCAACCATTCACGCTATTTGCTGATAAACGGCGTCGTTTTAAAGCTTGTACATTCCTGGACCTAACGAAACCTACTTTACCACGATTGGTTGACATGTATTGATTTTATGACATCTTGTTTACAAACAAAAAATTTTGATGAACAAATAAAATCATGGAACAAAGAGCTGTTAATTAATTTAACGCAAAATTCGGTAAAACTGCATCGGAAACATTCCGGTTGTCTATTTCAGTTCGCACTCCCGAAACGATCCAAAAAGTATGCGATTTTGTAGCAAATGCACCGCAATGCTTCACTAAAAATAATGAATGAAACATTGAGTATCGGTAAAGAAACATCGGCATTTTTCATAAAGATTTGGGTAAAACAAAGGCGTGTGCAAAGTTTATTCCACACACGTTGACGGTGGATCAGAAATCACTTCGTATCAATCATTCCAGAGCATTCGTCGCAGCCGCCAGAAATGATCAAAACTTCCTGAAATCAATTGTTGCGAGGGATGGTGGTTTCAATGCGATCCAGAAACTAACTGCCAAAGTGCGGAATGGGAATCGAAAAACTCGCTCCAGTCGAAAAAAGCACGATCAACTCCTTCAAAAATCAGAACAATGTTCGATAGCAAAGGCATCATCCACAAAGAGTTCATTCCAACTAGTCAAACTCTCACTGTGCAGTACTACTTAGAAGTCCTGAAACGATTGATGCACAGAATTGGTCGCATTCGGCCAGAATATCGTGACAGCTGTCAGCTGGAGTTTGTTGTACAATAATGCGCCAAGTCTCACATCGTTAATTGTGTCACATTTGTTTGGCCCCAAAACCAAGTCTGTGTAATCAACCATCCACCGTATTTACCAGATTTAGCACCTTGTGACTTTTCCTTGTTCCCAAAGTTGAAATTAAAATTGAAAGGGTGTTTTTTTTTTAAATATTCAGACCATCCAGACAGCTTCGATGCGTGCTTCGGAGACTATTCCATAAAATGAGCTGGAGCACGCATTTGAATCACTACTGAATCGATGTAACAAATGTTTCGAAGCGAGAGGAAAATACTTCGAATAATAATTCATAAAAAATGTCATGTATTTTGTTTTAACATTTTCCCGGGTCAGTACTAATACTTAATGGAGGCACTGGGTATAATTTCGTGGCCAGTCATGGCGATGGTAAAGTGCTGTACCTCTATCATCCTATGTAATAGTTGCCCTTAATTTTTCTCTCCTATCTAAAGGATTTTCCAACAAGAGTGTCAGAACTTTAAAATAATAACTACAAGTAATAATCCAGTAATATTCATTTTCTCTTGAAGAACAAATAATGGGATTATGTTTTGAAAATAATTTCGTTAAAATGTTTTCGTCAGCTTCGTCTGCTGGAATGCATTTTAAACGAACCCCCACTTTGAAGAAAAGATAATATTTTCAGACGAAGCGTCCTATTAAGCCAGAAAATAGGTTGCTGAACAATCATAACGGCAGAATCTAGGGCGACAAAAATTCTGAAGTTATTCAGAAGTTAGCTCTTCTTGCTCAGATAATCATTGGTACTGTTTTTGGGCTGAAGGGGCGAAAGTTTAATAATCTTCTTTTATTTGATGAAAATGGCTGCTGAAAATTATCAAATGTTGGTTGAAGCTTATAATGAACATGATCTAACCAAAAAACTTGTGAATGATGGTTTAAAGTATTTAAAAGTGGTGATTTTGATATAAAAGACAAGGAGCGTCCAGAACAACCGAAGAAGTTTGAAAATGCAAATTTGGAAGCATTATTAGATGAAGATTCAACTCATACGTTGCCAGACAGTAAAGAAGGTTTTTTGCATCGAATTGCGACAGGTGATAAATAGTGGATCTATTTTGACCACCCAAAGTGCACACAATCATGGGTAGAGCCATGCCAGCATTCAACATCACAACTAGTGTGCAATATACATAGAAAGAAGGCTTTGCTGTGTATTTGGTGGGATAGTAGGGAAGCTGTGTGTTACGCACTACTGAAATCTGGTGAAACAATTACTGACGATCGAAACCGACATCAATTGATAAAATTGAATACGACCAAATACTTGAAGTTATTTTCCAACATGACAATACTCGGCCCAATGTTGCAAAATGTGTTAAAACTGCTTGGAAAACGTTAAATGCGACATTCTACCACACTTGCCATATTCACCGGACTTAACCCCTTCGGACTACCACTTATTTGGATCGATGCAGCACAGGCTTTCAAAACAACACTTAAATTCTTAAGAAGTGAAAATTTGGCTTGATGAATGGTTGGCCTCAAAAGTTCGAAAAAAGCGTGAAAAAAGCGCGAAAAAGATGGTAAAAGTAATAGCTAATGATGATCAATACTTTGATTATTAAGGTTATTTTTTTATGGAAATAAACTCAAATGTTGCAAAAATAGTGCCTTATTAAGCGAAACACCTATTAAGTGCTACCTATTAAGTGGTAATCTGCATCAGCTGTTTTTTTCTCCCTTTATTAGTTCAGGTTGTTATGTTGGCTATTTGGTCCTTACTAATATTACTTGATTTTTTTCTCGAAACGAGCTAGGGATTTAAGGATTGAGTCATCTAGATCATTCTAAATCTTGCCAGTATTTTACTCTGTAGATAGGGCAGGATGACTGATATTTTCTTCACTAGGGGATTTTCTATCAGAACTCTGGCAAAACTTCTAAAGTTGAATTCGAAATATTGCGAAACTTGGAAGTGCACTTGGCCTTCCCCATATGTGAAATATATAAGAACCACACGCTAAATTTTCTTTTCAAATGTCTGGAGTTATTGGGAAGAAGTTGTCACTAAATACAACTTGAGAAGAATGAAACCATATCACCCTCAAAAAAAAACACAGTTTTAACGTTACAAGATCATGAGGAATTAGCCATGATAATGATGAACAACGTCGATATAAAAAGGGGAGATATTTTACTTTTACTTGAGAGGAAGTAACTGAGAAGTGTGGTTAGGTTTCGCGAAAAAACTTTTTTGCGAAACTTATACAAGGTACGGCCGTCAATCCCGCATTTTTGAAAAAGCTGTAAAAACGTATTGTATTTTTCATAATTGGTATTAACTTATTCTACATCAAATAGCATTTAAGAAACAAGGTCACTTTTTAAAAATAAAATCAGTTAGATGATGTTCATCGCAGCTGGTGCATTCTTGCAAGCGCCACCTCAAATTCTCCATCACATCACGCAATTTCACGCAATTTCACGCTCTCAATTTCTTGCTGGATTGTTGTTTTGAGTTGTTGATGTTTACGAAGTCGATGTTGGTACACTTAATTCTTGAGGTAACCCCACAAGAAATAATCATAAGCTGTAAGGTCCGGTGATCGAGGAGGCCAAGGAATGTCTCCATTCCGGGAGATCACCCGGTTCGGGATCACGTTGTTGAGAATGGCCATGCTTACCCGAGCGGAGTGGTTTGTGTCCCCATCTTGCTGGAATAACATTTCATCGTTGACCTCGTAATGCTAAAGCCGAGGAATGAAATAGGTGTGCAATATTTCAGAATATCGCACAAATTAACCGTTTCTGCTTGTCCACGTATGATTCCTAATGAGGAAATCGCGCACCAAACTGTGACTTTGGTCGAATGAAGAGATTTTTGATGGAGTTGGTGAGAATTGTCGCATCGCAACTCCAGTATCTGAAATTTTGCCTGTTTACACAACCAGACAGGTGCAAAATGCGCCTCATCACCCATCCAAAGATTGTGGAGGATATCTGCACCTTGCAAAAAAACCGTCGGGCAACAACATCGTTTTTATTGATGGCCTAAACCATTTGGATTTTATAGAGGTGATGGTCAGGATCAAACCTTAAAATCCACCGGACTGTTTTGTTTGAAATTCCGAGCGCAACACTTTGTCAATGTGCCGATCTTCAAAGGCTTCTTCACATAGCTTCAACCCACAACTTAATCGAATTAATTGAGGGAACTACACGATTACGATGAATACCGAAATGCGTACGAAAATGAAATGAAAAATGAAAATGAAAAATACCTTCACGTCGAACGCTCGTTATTATTTCCATGGTAACTGAAATGCTTTGAGCTAGGGAACACAAAGTGACCCACTTCCCTGGCCATGCGAACGCTTTCAAACATGTGGGTATTAACGACCCTGTATATCATTTCCTCGTACCATACTTTATCACCGCACTGATTCAAATCGATTTTAATTATGCACTGCCTCAATCTCCTCAAGTTTTATATAAACAGCCTGATTTTTTATGGACCTTCACACTCCATTTAGTTTTTTTATATTAATACAAGAGTTATTTCGTTCATTTGTATCACTATACAAAATTCACAAAAATGATGTTAGGCAAAAGCACGCCTACTGAAAGGTTGTCTGTAACCTGGCCTTCCAGATGCGCATTTTCATTGAATAATAAAGCAAAATATCAAGCACGAATCATTGTGAACCAGCATTAAAATGTAAACCAAATAAATGAACGAATTCAATAGAGTACCTAAACAAATGGATTTGTTTTAATCTATCCTTAAATATATATCTAACATACTCACCCCGTATAGTTATTAATTTATGAATATGTTTTGACAGTGCGGAAATTCCAAAATAAACAGTATTGTTATTTTAATCAAGTTCGTTGTAAAGTTTCAGCTTGGCTTTATTTAACACACAAAGTACAGATATGTGCCCTGTTAATTGAAAACCATTCTTCATAAATGAAATTCACTTAAATCAAGACCTATTTTCTACAACAATAAAGGTTCGGGCGTTTCACTTCGCAATCTTTCTCTCAAGTAAACTTCAGGGGGATTTGTCCCCATTGGATTTCGGAGCTTAAATTGGGCTACGGTTCAAATAATAATTAACGGCTTTTTGTTGAAGGAAAAAGCCATGGCCTAAAGAGGACATTCTTGTTAGTAGGAATAAAAATTAGTCCGCTGGTTGCTGTAAGATGTCAATTTTTTTAGCAATTATGTGTTTATTAGGTTTATTTTGGTTCAGATGTTGACCATAACAAAATTAAACATTTAACGTTTTGAAATTACATATGGTTTATCGTTCGGTGCACTCTAAAAAATATATTGTTCACGATGGCAATAACACAAGAAAATATTCGATTTTCCATTCACTTAGCCTTTCGTCTGAAAACCAAATTCTATTCCAAAATTAGCTGAACTTTTTTGTCCATATGCTTTACGACGGTAGTCTCCCATCTTTTTTTATGTGTCGAAATAGTAGTTGACATCTTGTTCTGCAAAATAGTCATTTACGAATATGATGACCTCCTCATTGGATGAAAATCTCTGTCCTCCAAGAGAAACTTTCAACCTAGGAAAGAGAAAAAAGTTATTGGGAGCCAGATCTGGTGAATACGGTGGGTGGTCAATCAATTGGAATTCCAATTCATGAATTTTTACTATAGCGACTGAAGCATGAGATGTTGCGTTTTCTTGGTGGAATAAAACATTGTTTTTCTTCGAACGCGGCCGTTTTTCCACAATTTTTCTCTTTAGCTTGTCAAGTAATGATGCATTGCATACCTATGTTACTTTGTTGCCCTTTTCAAGAGAGTCGATTAACACAACTCCATGACTATGCCAAAAAACAGTCGCCATCACTTTCCTGGTCGATGGAACAATCTTCTTTTAGGAGTCGATTCGTCCTTCCCACTTCACTGTTTCGACTATGCCTTGGTTTCAGGACTGTAGTGGTGTGTCCAAGTTTCATGCCCAAATCTTCAGTCAATATATGGCAAACCCTTTCTTTCGAAATGCCCACAGCCTCTGCTGTTTCTTTAATCTAAATTCGACAATCGTCTAGTACCATTTGGTGAACTTTTTCAATGTTATTGGTAGTGGTTGCAGTTTTTGGCCGTTCCAAGTGTTCATCGTCAACTAAGCAAATAATGGTGCGGTCTCCTTAAATAGCCTCCATTTCGGCTTTAATTTGCGTAGTCCTATTGCCTTTCAGAGAAAAGAATTGACGGCTTAATATAATGACGGCTCGGTATTCCATTTTTTTTTCAATTGTTACATAATCACTAACATCAACTGACATAAACGACTGTTAAACAACAACAGAGCATCTAATATGGCTGAAATTTTCAAGATTATTTTTCAATGTATGTCCAATTATATTACCAGAATATTTTTGACGAGTAAAGCCATTTTCATATTGAGGCTGGAAACTGTTCAAATTAATCTCGTATATCGGGATATTACCTGTAGTCATGTCATGTGTCAAAGGTAGTATCAAAAATTTTGCCAAAGAGATTTCATTCTTGAAGATGCAGCATTTGCTAGACGTCAAAATTTGAAACGGACGAACTGCAAGTATTGCTAGACCGAAACAGTGCGCAGATTGAAAGGAAATTTGAAGAACAGCTTCACATTGGTGGCAGTTGGCAACTAATGCAATCGCACAAGAGTTTCATTCTTGTTTTTTCAACAATAAATGTTGGTGGTCTCGCCAACCAATTGGGTATTGCTCTTCGCCCTTTCTTTGTGCTTCATATAGCCCAATAATATCCCACTGTATGTTATTAAATTCGATAGTTCTTGCAGTCGAGCAGTCGATTGTCATTCTCCGTATATTAAGCGTAGCAATGTCAAAAGTCCAACGCCAGCCTGATCTAATCCGGTGATTCTTAGCAAACTCTGCCTTGTGGCAGGTCTTCCCGTTGCCGTAGGTAGTTGCCTCTTGGCTTCCGGACTCTTGGCTTCCGGGAAATGAGGACCGTGTTTGAGGTTTTACTGTCATATTGAAATACCATGTTGAAGGCATGAGCTGTAATCTGCCACGCTGGTTCAATGCTTGGATTGGCACATTTTTGATCATATTGGTCTAAGGCTCCTGCTTTGACTTGTCCGTCAGGTGAGACTCTCCCAGGATCATAGGCCCCAGACGGCACAGCACAACATAAAGGTCTGATCCATAAAGGATATATATATATATATATATCACAAGGTATACTTGTATCCTGAAGACTCCGCACATATAAATTACTTTTGAAGACGTTCAATCTAAAATAAAGATAAAGCATTTTTAATATCAAATACATTCGTTTTAACTGAATCGGAACAGAAAGTTCCTAATTAAAATATATTTTCTCTACAAAACTTTTTGTTTTCAAAAGAGTAAAAACCCTTCTTGCTGCTTCATTTCGTCAATTTTGGAATTTAAAATTTTTTATTGAATTTTGTTGAAAATTTCCTATCAAAATCAGTTTGAAATATTTTAATACATTAAAAAAAATGTAATCTCAATTCAGAAGCACTCATTTCTAATGCCAATTATTATAGTTTTCGGAATTTTAACTTCAATCAATTTAATCCGCTAGGCACAATAGCTTTCTAAGACGCATCCACAAGATAGTAAAAGTGAATATAGAACTTGGTATTGTACCAACATTCAATTAAATCGGACTATTGTGTTTGTCTAGTTCAAGTTCACCAAAGGAAAACAATTATATCAATTATTATGTATATTATTAATATGCAATAGAATATTACCGTTCCATACCCCACGATTTCAGTTAATTGAAATTGTTATATCCTATCATTTAACCCTAGAAATGTTGAAAAACGAAATATATTTTACATCTTCATAGAAATGTTCAAAAATCAATGTTATATATATTTTTTGTACGCTATAATTGATATTAAATCCACAATGCCAAGAAATTTATTGTATTTCAATCAAATTAGCACAAGCAATTCCTAATATACACAAATCGATTACAACTTTAACTTCATTGAATTCTAATTTAATTTTGAAGCATATATTATAATATATAATATACAGGCTGTAAGGAAAATAACTATCCTACATTTAATCAACGGTTCTTCGCATAGTTTGAAAGAATCAAGTTCCTTACAACTGTCAAAAACCTAAAGCTTTCGGTGAAAAAAAATTGCAAAATTATTATATCGTCAGTCGAAAAACTATGATAAGAATTATCACTTTAAGCACATATGTCTAAAATCACTGTTGACAAATAATACTAGGCTAATTAAAAAGCAGATTATAGAGCAGTAAAAAACCCATATAATCTACTATATTTTGAAGTTTTATCCTTCATATGAACATATGTGAAGTTCCAACTCCATCTGTCAATCTGTCAACTCCAAGGTCAGGGCCAGCCACATCGCGTCGAGCTTCAATTATAGATAACTGAAGTTAAGCGACGCCGATCGTGATATAATTTGGATATGTCCTTTATATAGGCAAAATCCAAAAAAATTCTAGACAATTAGCGGTGAAAGGGAATCGGTTTAAAAAGAAATGTTTGAAGGAAAAATTTGTTCAAAATAAAGAATCGTCGATTAAATTTACAAAAGTTATTTCCCTTACACCGTGTATTATTATAAAGTAAAATTTGATACATAAAGGTCATATTTATAATTTCGTCTATCCTTAAAATGATAAAAAAGCTTATCTCCAAAAATTGGATCTCAATTTGTATATAGTACTATGATCAAAAAGCAAGGTGACCATATAAATAAAACACAAAGAATTTATTTATTCATTCAAATTTATATCATCTCCTTCGAATGAACAGGAAAAAGTCACATTTGGTGAATATGGTGTTTATGGATCGTTGTTTGATTTTTAAAGAAAAAGTGACGAGTAATTAAGCAAAAGATTTGCTCGATAAATTTATACATTTTAAAAAATGGCCAAAAACGTTTTACAATTACAAAAACACTCTTATTTTCAATTTAACAAGCGAAATGATGAAACTTCTGTCAGCTGTTAAGGACAGTCATACCAACTTAAAAAACAAATGATTGTATGGATACATAGGGCGCCAGAATTTAAAAAAAATAGTCACCGTACTTTTTAATCAAAGTAGAATATTTATTATTACTTTTTATTACTTTACATTTACATCAGCCTCAGTGTTGGAGAAATGTACTTAATGCTTGTATAAAAATAACTTTGTAGATGACTCACCAGGCTTTCAAAAAGTAATTTATTTTAATATTTTCGTGACTTTTCTACATTGTCCTTCTAGCAAACGAAATAGAAAATAATAAGCCGTATTTTTATCGACTTTTGGATCGATAAATGTAAATTAACTCTATTATAAATAATTTTAGTGCGCAGGGACTCTAGTTTTTTCTTCATGATATTCTTATGGATTTGCTGTATTTTATTTAGAAGGTAAAGATACAATCAGTTTTGACCCGTAAATTCTGGCCTGTATAAATATTCTGAAAATATAACATAGATCCTTATTCCTTTTAATTATGATTTAATTAAGAAGGATAATATTCCTTTATATGACTGACATAATTATGCATGAGCACGATGTTGTTTAAATTTAACCGAATGGATTTGGATTAAAACAATTCAAAATGACTAAATTAATGACGAGGGAAAAAAAATCTATACCAACTATGAAATTGACGCAATGATTTTCCAGTAAAGAACAAACTTGTGTATATATAAATATATATATATATATATATATATATATATATATATATATATATATATATATATATATATATATATATATATCTATATATATATATATTATTATTATTCACGTATGGGCCCTAGTGGACCACGCGAAGTACAATTAGAGGCGTTTGTTGTTGTTAGCCTTCCTTTGTGCCCATACTAATTTCATTCTTTCGCTATGAGCTTTTTTCCTTTCATCAGACCAAGTTGTTCCAGTCTTCCTACATTTTTCTCTCTGGCCAACCTTCCAAACGTTCACCTTGTGTCTGAAACAGCCTCTATCCTGAATTTCACTTTGTGAAATATTTGCTGACCTTAGGTCCTCTTTAATTGCAGCAATCCATTTAATTATTTCTACTTTAGCTTTACTCCTATTTTCATAAAATTCGACTATTTGTCTAGTTAACCTACTCGGATTCATCCGTTTTATGTGTCCGTAAAACTTAAGTCTTCTTTTTCTCATATCGCTATGTATATCTGTGTATTGTTTGATTTCTTCGTTTTCTCGAAGTCGGTATGTTGTGCTATTTATTTGTTTGGGGCCTAGGATTTTCCTTACGATTTTTCTTTCCTTCTTTTCAATGTCCTCGATGTCCCTCTTTCTATTCAAAATGAGCGTTTCTGCAGCATATAGACATTCTGGCTTAATAACTGTGTTGTAATGTCTCAGTTTTGTGTTTTTAGATAGGCATTTTTTGTTGTAAATATTTTGTGTAAGTCTCAATGCCGTTTCCATTTTTTGACATCTACCCTTATTGGCCGCTTTTTCCAACCCATTTTCCATGATTATTTCACCCAAATATTTGAATTGAGAGACTCGTCTGATGTTACCATATTTTGTTTTTAGAAATGGCGTTCTTAGTCTGTTGCAGGTCATGTATTGTGTCTTTTCAAAGGAAATTTGGAGTCCTACATTTTCTGCTGTTTCTTTTAGGATTTCAATCTGTTTCTGTGCCGTTAATACATCTTGAGCTAAAATTGCTAGATCATCAGCAAATGCCAGACAATCAATTTTGATGTTGGTTCTCCCCAGTTTAATGGGCTGGTCAATATTCAGGGCCGACTTTTTTTCACGCCACTCCTGTATTACTTTTTCTAGAACACAGTTAAATAAGAGTGGCGAGAGTCCATCCCCTTGTCTCACTCCAGTTCTAATTTCGAAGGGCTCTGAGATCTCACCCATGAATTTAACTTTTGACCTTGTGTTAGTTAACGTTGCTTTAATAATTGCCAGCGTTTTCAGATCTAGTCCTTGTTCTTTCAAGATTCGGAATAAAGATTCGCGGTCAATAGAATCATATGCTTTTTTGAAATCCACAAATGTACAGACGAGATTTTTATTGTACAGTTTTTGATGTCTTAGAATCAACTTCAGATTCAGGATCTGTTCAGGGCAGGATCTGCCCGGTCGAAAACCTGCTTGATATTCACCAATGTTAGGTTCTAACTGTACCTGTGCTCTGTCTAGTAGACATTGAGATAGAATCTTGTAACAAACTGGGAGAAGAGATATCCCTCTATAGTTGTTTACATCCGTTCTATCTCCTTTCTTATATAGTGGATGGATTAGAGCATCTTTCCAATCTTCCGGAATCCGTTCGGTTCGCCAAACTTCTTGTAGAATTTTGGTTATTTCCTTGATTGTACCTGGACCAGCGGATTTCAAAAGTTCAGCAGTGATTCCATCTTCACCAGAAGCTTTGTTATTTTTAAGCCGCTTGATTTGCCTAAGTATTTCCTCTTCATTCGGTGGTAATGAATCTGGGTTTGTTTGTTTAGGTTTTAGTGTTGTTAATTTGTTTAAGGGCTCAGAACAGTTTAGTATTTGTTCAAAATATTTCGCAAGTTCTTTGCAATTGTCTTGGTTATTTAGAGCTAATTGTCCGTTTTCCTTTTGGAAGCAAAGACTTTGCGGTTGATAGCCTGTTAATTTAGTTTTAAATGTTTTGTAAAAGTTTCGGGTGTTATTTTTTTGGAAATCTTTTTCTATTTCATTAAGTTGATTGTTTTCATATTTTCTTTTAGTTTGTCTAATTAGCTTCGATGTTTCTTTTCTTACTTCCAAAAAGATGTTATAGTTTATTGCTGTTTTTTGACTGTTCCAATCTTTGAATGCTTTACTTCGGCTTAATACTGCTTGCTCGCAAACTTCATCCCACCACGGATGTTTTCTACGTTTTTGTAAAGGGACCAACTTTAAGGCCGTTTTAATAATTTTTTGTTTCAATTCTTGCCAGTTCTGTGCTGGTTGTTTATCAAGCTCTTCTGTTAGGGCTGGTTTTATTTTCGTTGGGTCAAACTTTGGTATTAGCAGCCTCTTTTGAATAAGTTTTCGAGGTTTTAAGCTAAGTTTGATTCTAGTCAAGTAGTGATCCGTGTCTATATTAGCTCCTTTCCTGACTTGAACATTCAAAATCTCTTTATAATTGGGGTACGAAATGGCAACATGGTCAATTTGAAATTCACCCATGTACGTGTTTGGGCACCTCCAGGTCTTTTGTTTTGATATTTTCTTCTTAAAATGGGTTGACATTATTTTTAGATTAAACTGCGAACATAGTTCAACCAATCTTCTACCATTATGGTTAGTCCATTTATGAGCGGGAAAACTGCCGACTGTTTTCCTGTACTTTTTTTCTTTCCCTAGCTGGGCGTTGAAATCACCCAATAGGATTTTTACATGGTTAGAGGGAATTTTAGAGATAGTCTTTTCTAGAATTTCCCAGGACTTATTTACTTTTTCAGGATTAGATTTATTTTCTTCATTAACTGGGAGGTGTGCATTGATTAATGTATAGTTTTTGTTAGCACACTTGAGGGATAGTGTCATAAGTCGATTATTTACTGGCTGGACATTTGTTATAGAACCAAGAATGTTTCTTGAGACAGCAAAAGCAACACCGAGATGTGGTGTATTTTTGAGTATTCTTTTGTCCGTTTTACTTTTAAAAAGTCTGTAGTTGCCGAATTCCAAGGTGTTATCATCTGTCAATCTGGTTTCTTGCAAAGCTAAAATTTGGATTTTTTGCTGATTTAATGTTCGCCCCAATTCGTGTAGTTTTCCTGGACGCAGGAGAGAATTGATATTTACCGTTCCAAAGAAAGTTTTTGTTTTTGGTTTCAGACGTTGGCCAGAGGTCTCCGACTCCCTCTGAAAGATTTTGCGTTTAAGCCCGGACGCCCCAGAATCCGAAAGTCCGGTTGTACCAGCAAAGCTGGCAGAGGATTGTCTACCTCCTGGGGTAATTTTGTAATTACTAGAACGCTTCATCTTGTACTTTGAATTAAAGGTTGAACCATGACGGTTCAGAGGTTAAGACTGGAGGGGTTAGTTCCAGAATTTAAATATCAGCCGCACCACTGGTGAACAGACGCTGACCACTCAACCGCTTGATACAAGTCAGACGCTAAGTGGATTTTGTTTTTTTTGCCTTGGTTCGGGGCTGCTTATTTTGAGATATTCGCAGCTGTCCATTAATATCTAATGGAACTTTCACTATCCACCACCCGTGACCCGTCCAGTACCTTAGGCGGGGTATACTGGATATATATATATATATATATATATATATATATATATATATATATATATATATATATATATACGGTGATTCAGGAGGATATATCAATATTTCAGCTACATATTCAAGGACCGAAAATGAACTTACTAATTTCTATAATCATGGATCCTACTCTCAACTATTACAGAGATACAGGCGTAATGTTTATATAATGTAAAAGGTTAATTTTTTTTGAATATTTCTTTTATAATAAATAGTTAGGCTACGTTCTGTAGTTTTCAATAATACCACCATTTACTTCCAAACACTTGTCAAATCTCTTACTCGGGTTAGTTCTTTATAACTGTTGATGCATTTACTATCCGGTCGAGTAATGCATCTCTAGTGTCTACTTTAGTTGTATATACCAAAAATTTAACCCACCACCAAAGACAATAATCCAGAGGATCAAGGTCCGGTGATCTAGCTGGCTAATTGTGTGGACCACTTCGTCCAATCCACATATTTGGGATGTTGTTGGTTAAGAAATTTCTCATTGTGTCACTTGGAAAATTTGTGTCACTTGACAACACGATTGTATCATTTGACAAATATCTGCAATCCGCCTTGTACTCATCCTTGAATCATTTTTAACGATATCAAGGATTGCCTCTTTTTGTTCAGAATCAAGTTCCAATTGCCGTTCAGATACAATTCTCACACTTGGAAACATACCAGATTCTCCAGCAGTGATAAAAACTTGTTCAAAAACTCCTCTATCGGACAGTCTCCGATTCGAGAAACGACGCTGATATTCACAAACTGTGCAATATGAGCTTCTGTAACAAAAGCCATAAACAAATAATTTATCAGCATATTCACGATAAGAGAATAACGAAGGCATAATGAAATCAATGAAATAACTTTAAAACAATTTGCTAATGACAAACTAATAATTAAGTGGTATAAACAATGGTTGCTTAGCAGTAAAAAAAGTAAAGATACATTTTCTCACTCTGTCTGACATTTGCCAACCATAAATATGTTTACCCCTGTAACTCTATAACAGTTCAGATTAGGAGTCATGTTTATGGAAACTTAACATAACTTATATAACATATATATATATATATATATATATATATATATATATATATATATATATATATATATATATATATATATATATATATATATATATATATGCCCTATCTATATATCTTGTATTATAAGTCCCTTCTAAATTGTTTCTGGTTCTTTTGTAGCTTATGCATAATGTGTGCACTTCTAAGATTGTAAGCATATACCAAGTTTGTTAGTTATGATCCATTAATTTTGTAAGTATAAAGTT
The DNA here is from genome assembly GCA_031761425.1 of Cosmopolites sordidus. NCBI lineage: Eukaryota > Metazoa > Arthropoda > Insecta > Coleoptera > Curculionidae > Cosmopolites > Cosmopolites sordidus. The sequence goes on along the minus strand of JARFXV010000089.1, from coordinate 44,746 downwards.
TGAACAGTATATGTACTTTGACGAAACATACGATATAACTTCACAAAACAGTAATGCGAACGGTAAGTGATATCGATAAATAAACTATAAGACATTCAATTCTTCTCGAATTTCAATTTCAGACCAATTAACTGTATTTCTAAATTCAGACTGTATGACTAGACGAATATGTCTCGTTCAAGTAGACAGAACTTTGATTCTCTTTTATAGAGACGAATTGTTCCTTAGGGGGAAAACCTTGCTATTCCTAAGTGATTTCATGTTGGGGAATCCTGGAAATTCATAATATTCAAATTCATGCATCAAATATAGTGCTTAATAGTCAAAGATAGTACTGTTATTCACGCGATAATATTTTGTAAAATATATGTTAACTGCGTAACGATAATAAAGTAATGAGTTAATGTAAACCATCCCCCTGTACCACCTCTCCTATAAAGATTATTCGATGTATATACAAGATGGTCCACAGGAGAACACTTTTTTGGAATAGAGAAATAAATAAATCAAATTGATTCTACGTATGGAATGGTATTGAATTGATGATACGTATGGAATAAAGGAATCACTAAACTCGAAGAAATTTACCATTGAAACACCAAATCATTGTTTTAAACTTCTCGGCGCAAATTTCGCTAACCACCTTAGCTAACCATGTTAAGGCTAAACTATGTTCTATTTCTATGATAACCGCACCTAATGAAGCATATAAAAATGATGAACCATGAAGTTAACTAAATGTTACATTAATAGTTGAAAAAGTTGACTGAACAGAATAGGTCCTTTATCCCGATTCATGGTTTTCTTATATTATTCAGTTTGAATGCTTTCATACGCATCCAAAGTCCTATTACACAGGTCTACAAAATAAAACAAAAATTGTGTCACTGGGACTTAAACGTAGTTTTAAAGTAGTGTCTAAAAACACTCTCGATAGCATTAAATTATCAAAAGTACGTACAGTTTGTAATCTACTCACATTAATAACATTTTCTTCTCAGAAGCCATTTAACTTGTTTATTTTTGTTGTTTGTTCGATTAAAAAAGTTAGTAAAGAAAACTTGGAAGATGTCATCGTCAAAACGATCGTGTTTAAACGACCCAAACACTTTTTGTTACAAATTATTGATTGATATGGCCGTTACTTTGTGATAATTCATTTTTTAAATCGAATAAAACAATTTTATATTTTGTTATCTATCACTTTTATAAAAGTGATAGATAACAAAGTATAAAATTTGTTAAACTATAAAATATTTAATGTATAAAATTGTTTTATTCGATTTTTTGTGGAAAACTTTCGAAACCTATATCTGAATTTGTGTAAAAAGCATATTTCGCTTAGTTTAACTCGAAAATCAAAGACGTTGATAAACCGTTTGCAAAATACGTAGTGAACATTAAAGGCAATGGGTAAGAGAATGGTAAAAGAAGTCAACTGAATTTTAATGTGCCTATGATTTGGGGAGAACCAAAAAATCACTACTAGGACTGTTATATTTGCTTAGTCAAAATACCAAGTATAGTATTAACCGAAACAAACTACTAAAAGACTGTTTCTTATTCAGAACACGTCCCTGTTTCAACTTTTTGTGGCATGTCTGATATTTGAGAGACAGACTGTAGTACATCCGAAGATAGGCAAGCTTGTATTGCCGAAGAAAGTGATAATTTTGAAGCTACGTCGTCAAAACACCTACTTTTTACTCAAGACGCTTTAAGTGACCTTATCAGAGACTTTCAAAAGAAAGATCAGAACTGTTGGCATCCAGACTCAAACAGAAGAATTTACTTTCTGCAGGTACTAAAATTACATGTTATCGTACTCGAGAAAAATTACTGCTTCCATTTTTTTTGACCAGAAAATGTTGTTTTTTCTAATGATGTCGGTGGTCTCTTATAAAAAATAAGTTTCTTGAACTACTAGTCAAATGAATGGTAACTTTTTATAGATAGTTCCAAGCGGAGTTTGAAATGTGTTTTGCTACATAATACAATAAGCATATCTTTTGTATTGACAAAACTCAAGTACCATGATAATAAGTGGGTTATGTGCGTTATTAAATTTTGCCTCCACTGCACATAAAATTGGAACTAATGAACCAGTATATCAAAGCTTTGGATAAAAATGGTTCCTGTTTTAACAATGTTGTTAAAAAAATTCCTAGGGAATTATAAGTCCTAAAATTATTGCGAATTGGTTCAAAACATGCTAAAAAATTTCAGAAAGTCTGGATGTAACATGAACATCAAAGTTGACTACCTCCACAATCATTTGAAAAAGTTTCCGGACAACCTTGGCTTTTACAGTCAAGAAGGAGAGCGATTTCATCAGAACCTAAAAAATCTGGAAGAAAGGTACTAGAGTTGATGGGATGAACACATGATGGCTGATTACTGCTGGAGTATCATATGTGAGTGAAGGAACTCACTCGAAGAAGTAACGAAAAAGGAGCTTTCTTCGTATTTAGAGATGTAACAAATGGTACAAAGTAAGAAATAGTCGTATTTTTTCGACGAATATTTCGAAAACTAAACGTATATTTCAAAAAAGATATTTACCGTTAGAATCAGCATAACAAGCATATTCAAAAACACTTTTAGCCTTTACGGCACCAATCCACTATAGACTGTTATTAATTACACTTTTAACAAGTCTTAACTTGTTAATATCTATATTATGATCATGCTTGAATCAGATCCTAATGATGCTAACATGGTTAGAGAAACGTGCATCGAGAAGTTTAATTTGGTGTTTAGTGGTAAATCTATTCGTGTTTAGTGGTTATAAGAATATTACATTGTATTTTCAAATAATACCTTAAGAGAATAAGGAAGCAAAAAAACTGAATTTTTCTAGAAATTGGCGATGTTGCCAATTGTAAGAAAAATTGAATAGTGTTTTCCCCGGAGACGGTTACATTTTGGATGTTTTAAGTAAAGTTTTAGTAAAGTAAAAAATAATGTAAATAATCATTTCAGTTAAATTTACTAAGGTTATTTCCGTTATAACCTATATTAAATATATATATATATATATATATATATATATATATATATATATATATATATATATATATATATATATATATATATATATATATAGTATTTTAATTTTCTACCAACTTCCAGCCACTCTATCACAGAAACAAACGAAGATGTGACTGAGAGATTAATAGAATAAAAAAGAGCATTAATTTTTTCTAAATCCATTCTATTCCTTACGTTATCGGTGAACACACCAAATGAATTTAAATTTTTGATAAACAAAATTGTTTTAAAAGTCACAGATATTTATTTTTATGTTATGGACAATAATTTCAGTTAATTAAATATTCAATCGTAATTGTCATTAATAATAATGAAAAGTGGCAAAACCACAACTTGGTAACTATTTTCTGGGGCAAATATCCGAATAAATGAGGGACTCATCGGACGAAATTGAATTTACCTTTACCGACGAAATAAAATTCGATAAAGCAAATCCGCAAGGATATGGCGAAGAAAGAAATATAGTCGGTCCTAGATTAAACTTATTTATAGCTAGGTTAATTTGCATTTATATGGAAAAGTCAATATTACCGTAGTTTTGGGCAGAAGTCTCCATCGATATTTAAGTCAGTAACATTGGACATTCAATAACATAATACGCCTATTTATATTCCCTGTAGGAACCTTAAAAACTTTCATGTTGTAAAGATTATTAATTTGTAATAACATTATTATGTTGTTTCGTAATTTCTGTCGTATTTTTTTAGCATTTGGTATATTGAAGCTACCAAAACTTTGTAACTTATATATTGGTATCAAAAACTTGCCTCCATCTATTGAGCAGCTTTTCGATACTGAAAGCAAAAAAAATATCATATTTCTAGTCGAAAAAGTCGGACACTATTTAAATCATCTTCTTTTCCAAATAAATATATTTCCATTTAAAACATTTTGTAGAAATAAAAACAAATAAGAATCCTGTGCCGCAATATCAGGAAAGTATGATGAATGAGAGGAGTTGTTGAATAAGGTTTGGTCTTAAGAGCAATATGTGACCAAGCATTTTCTTGTTGACTGACAGCACTTTTTCGATTATGTAGTATAGATCGTTGTCTCTTTATTTTTGAATCATTCATTCCGTGTTGCTTTAACCGAGTGAAAGCAACTCATGGTAAATGTAACATATACAGCATTTTTTTTGTTGATGAATATTAGGCTTAGCGAAAGCTGAGACCTTTTCATCGGGTAAATATTTGGCTTTTTTTTGTACTGGAAAGTTTATTATAAGACTTCTTATTACCTATTTCTAAAGGGTCCAGAAATGACTCAAATCTTTTACACAATTAAATCCTTCGACTTTCAACATTCCTAATTTTTTAACATACCCTAGTTTGTTTGGATACGGTTGTGTGGTCAAAGTCCATTCTCTATTCAATTTCACAGTATAAAAAAAAGGATCTTCGGTTAGTAGAGCTTTCAGAACATCGTCATTATAATCGGGAATAAGTCACGTATGTGAGTTATTACGGGTGAGGCGAATGATCATGTTTCAGGTTTATTTTGCCCTTAAATGTTGTGTTAATTAATATTTTAAAATTATGTCAATCAAATGGACTATTAGCTGTAATTAAATTAATTATTAATGAGCTATTAGCAGCATTGCAACTTTTGTGTCACTTTTTAACACATTTTCCATAACTTCTGTCAATATATCTGGTGTTAGCGTATCGATATCAATATAAATGTTGTCCTTGAGTTGTTTTCTGATTTGGAACTTATTTAAAGTCACCATAAAAATAAACTGAAGCTATTAAATCAATTTTGCAAGAAAATTGGCAATTAAATAGAAGCTGTTTATAACGGCATTACAGCATTCTAATCGCTGGTCTCTATGTAAAAGATCTTGAAATTATAGGGAAAAGTGTGCAAGTCACTTCTCAATATTCGGCGAAAAGTACATGAAGAAATTCTCAATCGTGCATCACGTCGTCGAATCTGTGTTTCTGGAGACTTCTCCACACTTCGCTCTACACGTGCGCAATTACCAGCGCTTCGCGCTGTTCTTTTGACTCTGATATGAAACCTGTCCTGAATTCTATGAAACTACTTAAATAAACGATACATTGACGTTTTATTAGGAGCCAAATTCATGTTGAGTAACAATAATTAAAGTATTTTTTATATATAAAAACAATTTTACTTAAGTGAAATTTTGAAACCCATTTTTGCACGGTCCAAACATCAACAATACTTTATCCTAATGCTATACGTACTGGTCTTGTAATATTACTGTTTATTGTATTTTATTACTTTGCTTGTAAAAAAATAGTTTTACTAATTAATTCAGGCTACTCACATTTTCAAGTGATTTATGAATTATTACTGCAATATAGTAAATGATATAATTTCTAACTTTATTATTTCAGCAAGTGACCTTGATTCAATACGAGCTCTGTTTAACGAAAAAGAGAAGGAACTATCGTTGGCAGTGGCAAAAGTTGAAGAATTGACCAGGCAGTTGGAAGAGTTGAGGCGAGGTAGGACTAACAGAGATCCTCCTCCGGCTTCAGCTTTAGAACTCGATAAACTTCGACGAGAATTAATGGTATGTATTAAATTTAGATATGTATGATATTTATTAAGTCTCACGCAGATTAACCAAATAGAAACTTAACATTCTATGAAGAAGGAAGGGTTTTTTTTAATCCTTTTGATCATTCAATATCAGTTTCTTTTGCGGCAACATAAATTTAGAATGAGTAATGAACATCCAAAGAACTAGTTTTGCTCTTATTTTAGCGCCGATGGTTGCGTATTGAAATCGTGGCAGCCTTAATCCTGCAAATACCTTTTTAAACAGTGTTCTTCCCTGGAATTTTGAGTTTTAAGTGTATAAAGAGGATGGTTAAAGTGTTCTTTTTGGATAACTCTCTGAAACCAAAAATTGAATATGATAGAACGATACAATTTTTTATGTGTAGACGTACAGTCATGCAAAAGTGTCCAGTTTTCCTAAATGCAAAATTCCTGCCTATGAGCACGATTCCCCTAAAATTTTAACATCAGACCAGTATCGTAATAGAAATTGATAGAAGTGTTGTCTACTTCATACATGTAGAGTTTTGATATTGCTTGACAGAAGGAATTTCAGCAAGTACTTTCGACATATTATGCTTTCTTATTTCCGAAAGGACAAGAATGCTTCGCAGATGAAAAGAAGATATGTGTGGTGGTTCAGAATATTTCGTGAAAACAATTTTAATTTTAAAGATACAACCTATTTTGGACGATTGACCGAGGCTGATGGCGCTAATTGATTAATTCGTCGGCATAGAACAACTAAAGAGATCAGAGAAATTATTGGAATCAAGCAGTCAACAGTGTTAAGGCGATTGAAATTTCGAATCCGAATTTCTGCTTACGATTGAACGAAATCAATCAATTTTTAAAGCATATAGTTACAGATGATAAAAAATAGATTGTGTATACAACTTGAATTGGAATGGGAAACACAAATGTTTACAACTTGATTGGGATGTTTTGGTTCATCCGAAGGACTCCCGACTACCATTTATTTAGATCACTTCAAAATAAGTTAGAGGACTTTACTTCCTTGGAAAACTTGAAAAATCTGGATCAGTTCTTTAGCTATGACAATGGGTTCGAGAAAACTTGGGTTCCTTTAAGAATTTCTGATGATGTAATGATCCTAAGTAATTAAAGCAATTTTTTGTTTATTTTTGAAACAATGCAGAATGTACCTGAAAAAGGTTTTTTTGTTGTTCAAACCATTACATGTACTCATATGGAGTCCTTAAACACTTCAGCAGGCCCGCATTCTTTCGGCCAAAATTTATCTTATCTCTTATATCTTTCGTATTTTTTAAGTTCATAATTATTGTTTTCAAATCCAAATCAATTTCTTCCGACTTGTTTTTAAACCAATTAAATCAATATTTAACTTGTATGCATGAAAAGTTGTTTAGTAGAATCGTGGAGAATACTAAAAATATTCGAAAAACGAAAAATTCGTCCTAGTTTCATTCAAATATTGTCCATTCCTTCAGCAACCCACAAAACATTAGCAAGTGTTTCCCCAGATCGGTTTCTGGCCTTAATCCGTCATCATGCGTGCTCGATATGAACGTTCGAAAGCAGCTGAATGCTCCTTAGCCTTATTTAAGTACCAGGTATGCATGAAAAGTTGTGTTGTGTAGTGGGCCCATGAATAATATTAGATATTCTCAAAAAACGTAAAATTCATCCGTGCTCCACGCAAATATTTTAATAATGTCAAACGGTTAGCTCGATCCCAACTGATGACGCTTAAGGCCAGACACCAGTTCCAAGAGATACTTCTTAACGTTTTGGGAGGCGGCTGAAGAAATGGGAAATATTTGCGTGGAGCACAGATAAATTTTACGTTTTTTAGCTACATAAAGGTTTTGGACAGACGTCATATTTCACACAAAACAATAACGGTAATTACATAATACACTAAATAAATATTTCCATACAAAATTTGCGCTTCTCTTTCTTTTAAAAAAATCTCTAAGAACATTCCGGACAACCCAATATTTTTTTTGAGAAGGTTCAACATAAGAGATGTTGAAATCTGCTTCACGTCGGTCACAATATATTACTCATATCTCAAATCCACCTATCAAACAAAACAACAATGGTGAATGTGTAGATTTTTCTAAAAGGTGTTTCGGTTAATAATGTCGATTTTGCGAAAGATGGCGTTAGTAATACATTTGTTGGTATACACTAATGATGTCTACGGCATTTTGTAGGATAATATACGCCATCAAAAGCCAGTTCGTTATTAATTGTCATTGTTCAAAATACATAGTTTTTTATAGCTTTAAATTTGTCGAATAATATACCAAAAAACGCGTTTTGCGGGCAAGTTTAATAACCTTCTTTCATTTGAAGAAAACGGCTGCTGAAAGTTATCGATTGTTGATTGGAGCTTATGGTGAACACGCAGTAACCCAAAAAACTTGTGAACGATGGTTTAAAAGTGTGATTTTAATATAAAAAACAAGGAGAAACTTTGAAAATGCAGATTTGCAAGCATTATTGGATGGGAACTCAACTCATACGTTGAAACAATTGGCAGAAGCATTGAATGTTGCCAAATCCATCATTTCCAAACGTCTACACGCATTGGGAAAGATCCAAAAAAAAAGGAAAGTGGGTATCATATGAATGGAAGGAAGAGACATTGAAAGGTGAAAAATTTGTGAAATTTTATTTGTCAGGTAGAAAAGAAAAAAAAATTTGCATCGAGTTGTGACAGGTGATGAAAAGGGGATCTATTTTGACAACCGAAAGCGCAAAAAATCATGGGTAGACCCAAGACAGCCTTCAACATCACAGCCAGTGCCTAACATCCATGGAAAGAAGGCTTTGCTGTGTATTTGGTGGGATAGTAGAGCAGCTGTGTATTTCGAACTGCTGAAACTTGGTGAAACAATTGAATAATTGATAAAATTAAACAGAGTATTGAAGTAAAAACGACGAGAATATGCCCAAAGATAGGATAAAATGATTTTTCAAAATGACAATGCTCGGCCGCATGTTACAAAATGTGTAAAAAACTATTTGGAAAAAGACTTAGCCTCTTCGGACTACCACTTATTTCGATCGATGCAGCACTGACTTTCAGAACGTCACTTATGAAGGAGTAAAAATTTGTCTTGAAAACCTCAAAAAAAAACAAAAGTTCTTTTGGTGCGGAATCCATTCTTTGACCGAAATATGGCAAAAAGTAATAGCTAACGATGGTTAATGCTCTGATTATTAAGGTAGCTTATTTTGTTACGAAAATACAAGCTCAAATTAAAAAAAAATCGATATTATTATCCAAAACACTTATTAACAACTGTAACTTTTGATGCAGGATGCTTTTCCAAATCATACCATATACTGAATTGTTTCTAGTTTATACACACCTGCTCGATACATTTGTAATATTTACTTTAAACCAACCTGCTTATTATTCTATCAGTATGGCATTATTGCTGAGCAATAACAGGAAAAGTGTATATATTGAGGTTTTTAAGCTATCAATCAATTCTCTCAGATAAGAGAATACATTCTCATACACATTTTCAGACAGCAACATACATATAACATACATACGTTCTAATTTGATAGAACGATTGCTACTATTTGTTCAATTTCAAAACAATTCTAGTTCAATTATACATATTAACAAATTTAATTGATATCCTAGAAAAACATAATAAATTATCTTTCCATTATCATAAAACAGGGATCTGTTGTAATTTTACTGCATTTTGCCAATTTATGGAACAATAAAGGCAGATTACTAGCCCGTAGGCAATATAATTTCTATTATTCGATATTACATGCTTTTGCATTCCAGGGTAGTCTGCTTTATTCGAAAAGTCCAATATGTTTACTCCTTTAAATCTACTATGCACTGTAATGTATCATACATAATACAAAATATATCGATGTTTCAAAAATAATGGGTAAATAATAATAAGGCAAGTATCAAACTTCCATTATATATATATGTATATATATATATATATATATATATATATATATATATATATATATATATATATATATATACAGTATAATTTTTTAAAACCTGACATAGGCTAACTTTTTTATTTGAAGTGAATAGACTAGTACTTCCAAATTCAACGTTGTAGGAAATAACTTGACTAAGAAAAGTTTACAAACAATGCTTTTTGGGCTTGCCAAATTTAATCAGTAGCTACTAAAACAATATTTTTTTTTAAATGGCAACACCATATTTTTTAACATAATTTTACAAACCTTAAAATTCGAAATATAGAATGTTATAGCACATTTCTTAATTGGAGTAGTCGTTTTAGAACAATTAGCAAAAATAACTAAAATAATTTGTAGTTGGCAGGTACTAAAAGAAGCTAACATTGCAATAGTAGGCCTTGGAAATTAAACAAAAATTGTGTTGTTTGAAAGGAGCCATCATTATTGTGCTGTCATTGTATTATTTGAAAGCTGTTGTATTTGAATGTGTATAAAAATGACGTTTTAATTCAATGAATCAGTTATTTCATGAATTATTAGTTCTTATTTAATTATTTTATGAATTAATTTTTCTTCATGTTGGTGGCTTAAGTCTACGCGTTGTATATTAATATATTAGAGGTACCCATAAGTAATCAATTATTTCAGTGGCGACAAAAAAACGGATTTATTTACATTTAATTTTACCTTCTATCGATTATGTAATCTCCGTCGTTATCAAAGACGTTTTGCCATCTGGCTGGAAGAGTTTCAGTCCCCTGTTCATAAAATATTGTTTCCTTTTAGAAAAATGTGTTTCTAGGTAAACTCGCACATCATCGATATTTTTGAAATTTTCATTCCTTAGGGAATGTTTCATGGATCGGAATAAATGAAAATCGGATGGTGCTATATCTGTAGAAAATGGGGATGTGGTAAAACCTCTCAGTTTAGCTGCCTTATTTTTTCTTGGGTTAATCCTCCTACATGCGGCCTGGATTATATTATTGCAATATTATCCCTCTTCTTTTGGCCGTTTTACCAACAATTCGTTACGTAATCTATCCAATTATTGGCAATACAATTCAGCCGTAACTGTTTCTCTCGGTTTCAACAGTTCAAAATGAATTATGCCAACACGGTGCCACAAAACGCACAGTAACACCTTATTTAAATTGAAGGATAGTTTAGTAGTGGGCACGGCTAGTTGATTTGGAGAAAGCCATTGCTTGGTGAGCTTATCATTGTTATACAAGACCCATTTCTCGTCACTAGTAGCAATCCTTCGTAAAAACGGATTACTTCGTTGATGGTACAATAGAGATGTGCAAATTGTACGCCGTTGTTCTTTATTCATCTCCGACAATAGATGTGGACCCCCATATATCCTGCCTTTAAACCTTCACGATTTCTTGAAGATGTTTTTGGACTGTTGACCCAGTAGCCTGAAGAGTGTTTGCTATTTCCTGAATTCTCAGTTTGGGATCAGTTTACACCAGTGATTTTAATGTGTCATTATCAAAGTCTACAAGTCATCCACTTTGATCGCTTTCAGATAAGTCAAAATCACCATTGGAATATTTTCTAAACCAGCGTAGGCATTTATTGACTTTCAACACATCTCCATACACATTACAAATTTTCTTCAATATATATATATATATATATATATATATATATATATATATATATATATATATATATATATATATATATATATACACATAAGTGTGACACGTGGCCTTTACCTTTGGGGCAACTACATTTAAACGGTTTTATTACACCGGTGTAAAATGAACCAACTGAAGAACATTTATGTCATTGCATATTGTTTCATTTTCGATCAGGTATTAATGTAACGTTTGTAACAAAGAAAATTTGTAATGTGTATGGAGAAGTGTTGAAAGTCAATAAATGCCTACGCTGGTTTAGAAAATATTCCAATGGTGATTTTGACTTATCTGAAAGCGATCAAAGTGGATGACCTGTAGACTTTGATAATGACACATTAAAATCACTGGTGTAAACTGATCCCAAACTGAGAATTCAGGAAATAGCAAACACTCTTCAGGCTACTGGGTCAACAGTCCAAAAACATCTTCAAGAAATCGTGAAGGTTTAAAGGCAGGATATATGGGGGTCCACATCTATTGTCGGAGATGAATGAAGAATAACGGCGTACAATTTGCACATCTCTATTGTACCATCAACGAAGTAATCCGTTTTTACGAAGGATTGTTACTAGTGACGAGAAATGGGTCTTGTATAACAATGATAAGCTCACCAAGCAATGGCTTTCTCCAAATCAACTAGCCGTGCCCACTACTAAACTATCCTTCAATTTAAATAAGGTGTTACTGTGCGTTTTGTGGCACCGTATTGGCATAATTCATTTTGAACTGTTGAAACCGAGAGAAACAGTTACGGCTGAATTGTATTGCCAATAATTGGATAGATTACGTAACGAATTGTTGGTAAAACGGCCAAAAGAAGAGGGATAATATTGCAATAATATAATCCAGGCCGCATGTAGGAGGATTAACCCAAGAAAAAATAAGGCAGCTAAACTGAGAGGTTTTACCACATCCCCATTTTCTACAGATATAGCACCATCCGATTTTCATTTATTCCGATCCATGAAACATTCCCTAAGGAATGAAAATTTCAAAAATATCGATGATATGCGAGTTTACCTAGAAACACATTTTTCTAAAAGGAAACAATATTTTATGAACAGGGGACTGAAACTCTTCCAGTCAGATGGCAAAACGTCTTTGATTACGACGGAGATTACATAATCGATAGAAGGTAAAATTAAATGTAAATAAATCCGTTTTTTTGTCGCCACTGAAATAATTGATTACTTATGGGTACCTCTAATATATTAATATACAACGCGTAGACTTAAGCCACCAACATGAAGAAAAATTAATTCATAAAATAATTAAATAAGAACTAATAATTCATGAAATAACTGATTCATTGAATTAAAACGTCATTTTTATACACATTCAAATACAACAGCTTTCAAATAATACAATGACAGCACAATAATGATGGCTCCTTTCAAACAACAAAATTTTTGTTTAATTTCCAAGGCCTACTATTGCGATGCTAGCTTCTTTTAGTACCTGCCAACTACAAATTATTTTAGTTATTTTTGCTAATTGTTCTAAAACGACTACTCCAATTAAGAAATGTGCTATAACATTCTATATTTCGAATTTTAAGGTTTGTAAAATTATGTTAAAAAATATGGTGTTGCCATTTAAAAAAAAATATTGTTTTAGTAGCTACTGAATAAATTTGGCAAGCCCAAAAAGCATTGTTTGTAAACTTTTCTTAGTCAAGTTATTTCCTACAACGTTGAATTTGGAAGTACTAGTCTATTCACTTCAAATAAAAAAGTTAACCTATGTCAGGTTTTATAAAATTATACTGTATATATATATATATATATATATATATATATATATATATATATATATATATATATATATATATATACATATATATATAATGGAAGTTTGATACTTGCCTTATTATTATTTACCCATTATTTTTGAAACATCGATATATTTTGTATTATGTATGATACATTACAGTGCATAGTAGATTTAAAGGAGTAAACATATTGGACTTTTCGAATAAAGCAGATTACCCTGGAATGCAAAAGCATGTAATATCGAATAATAGAAATTATATTGCCTACGGGCTAGTAATCTGCCTTTATTGTTCCATAAATTGGCAAAAAAAAAAAAAATATATATATATATATATATATATATATATATATATATATATATATATATATATATATATATATATATATATATGCCCACAAGGTAGAGTAACGGAACCGTGGAGGGAAAATATTACAGAAATCTTTCACCCATTCTCCACGTGGTGCCACCGATCGCCTTCGCCGAATTGTCGACCATGCGACGTCACGTGTCTCTCGGGACCGGTTTCTAGCCTTTCAGCCGTCATCAGCCGAGCTCTAGACGAACGCAAGGAAAGCAGTTCGGAGAGGCAATCGGAGCCAGACCAGATTAACTGGCCATTTTAATGACGGATCGTGATCGCACACAACTCACGCCATCATACGACGAATGCTCGTAGCAGTCAGGACCGCTCGTAACATTCTGCCTGGAACCTCGGGTATAGTACCAGGTATGCCCACAAGGTAGAGTAACGGAACCGTGGAGGGAAAATATTACAGAAATCTTTCACCCATTCTCCACGTGGTGCCACCGATCACCTTCGCCGAACTGTCAACCATGCGACGTCACGTGTCTCTCGGGACCGGTTTCTAGCCTTTCAGCCGTCATCAGCCGAGCTCTAGACGAACGCAAGGAAAGCAGTTCGGAGAGGCAATCGGGGCCAGACCAGATCAACTGGCCATTTTAATGACGGGTCGAGTGATTTGCCGCTAATTTATGTAAACCTTTACCTTCAAAAATTCTTTTAAAAAATAATCCGGAACCGTCAAATCAGTAGATCTGATGGCAGTATACTACTTACATATTGTTAGCTGTAGATAACAGGTCTTGAACAATTTGAATATTATAAGGAAACATATGCAAGTAACTTTTCAAAATTCAGTGTAAACTGAAGACTTTTTGACACTTTTCTGAAGACTCCTCCACACATTACAGCACGTGCAATATTTTAGCACATCTCACTGACGCAAAGCCTATCCCCAAGTATTTTGAATTTTTGAAATTGCTTGAATAAAAGATAAATTGTCATTTTATGAAGCACCGAACAATTAGGATATTTTTGCTTATATGCACTTTGAGTTGCAATAATTGAATTATTCTTTGATGTAAATTGCAACAATATCAGGGCTTTCTTTTAGCGTGCTGCTATTCATAATAAAACTTGCACATCTACACTACACAACAGTCAAACCTAAACGGTCACAAATATCAAGCAAAAATTGGCGCCAAAATAAAATGGTAGCATGACACTGGCCCCAGCTGATGTAAAAGTTAAATTGATTAAAAAAATCATTGAACTGAGTAGCATTATTAAATCTGAAAAATTTTGTTAGTAATCAATTGGTAACTTAGTACTGAATTTTTAAAATACACTCAAATGTGGATATAAAGGGTGATTCACGGTGAAGTTCAGAAAAATATTTTGAAAATACACACACATATGAAAACTGAGTGAAATTGCAATGACGACTTGATGCCACTCACACGTGATCTGTAAAAAAATATATTGAAACAAGTACCTCACGATGATTTACCTTTTATATGGGGAATATTAACCTCAACATAACTTGTTCAATATTCTTGCCCAGCAATTTGTAAATCTTGTACAGCAGTTTTTGTGTTTGTCCGAAAATTAATATCAGTTAGTAGCTATAGAAGGGTCTAATTATAACAGACATAAAGGATAAACTTGTAACATGGACGAATTACACGAAATCCCTTTTCGCGGACACACGATCAGGACAGTCAGGGGAACCGGCTGAAGAAGACAGTGGTCCAATAATAACAACTGCAGAAATAAAATATGCATTACAAAATATGAAGACGGGCAAGGCAACAGGACCAGATAATCTACCAACAGAACTCCTCAAGCTCCTAGAGGACGAACATTTGAAAGTGTTACAGAGACTGTTTAATGAAATATACAGAACTGGTAAAATCCCAAAGGAGTGGCTTGTCTCCACGTTCATAACCATCCCTAAGAGAAACAAAGCTAATAAATGTGAGGATTACAGGACAATTAGTCTCATGGGACACACATTGAAATTATTTTTGAAGATCATACACCACAGATTATATTCAAAGTTAGAGGAACATATAGGCAACACGCAATTTGGTTTTAGAAAGGGCCTAGGAACGCGTGAAGTCCTGGTAGCATACAATATACTTATGCAACGAAGCCTGGATGTAAATAAAGATGTATACATATGTCTTATCGACTATAACAAAGCTTTCGATAATGTCAAACATGACATCATGATAAAATTGCTGAAAGACAAAGGTGTAGACACGCGAGATATAAGAATAATCTATAACTTATACTACAATCAGAAGGCAGTGGTAAGCATTGACAACTACAACTCAGAGGAAATTGAGATTATGAAAGGCGTAAGACAAGGATGTATAATGTCTCCAACATTGTTCAATTTATATTCTGAAAACATTATGAATGAAGCACTTGAGGATGAAACAGCCGGCATAATAGTGAACGGAATACCAATCAATAACATCAGATATGCTGATGACAGCATTGTAATGACAGAATCAATGGAGGACCTGAACAGAGTAATGGAAAAAGTAAGAAAGGCAAGCGAAGACCTCGGATTAAGCTTGAACACGAAAAAGACAAAGTTCATGGTCATTACAAAGAAAAACATCAATAATGCAGAATTGCGTATTCAGGGGGAGCAAATAGAACGAGTAAAAAAATACCGGTATTTGGGCACAACAATAAATGACAACAACGACAATACACCGGAAATTATTGCTAGAATAGAACAGGCAAGAAGTACTTTCGTAAGATTGAGAGGCGTCTTATGTAGCAAAGATTTGTCGCTGACTCTTAAACTAAACTTAATAAAATGCTACGTCTGCTCTGTACTCCTCTACGGAATGGAGGTATGGACATTAAACAAATATACACAGAATAAACTGCTATCCTTTGAAGTGTGGATGTACAGAAGGGTCTTAAGAATCGCCTGGACCAAGAAAGTAACAAACAAGGAAGTTCTGAATCGCGTGAATAAGGAAGAAAATGAGCTGCTGGCAGACGTGAAGCGACGTAAACTACAATATCTGGGTCACGTCATGCGCGGAGAGAAGTACCAACTGATACAAATAATTATGCAAGGAAAAATCCAGGGCAGGAGAAGCATCGGTAGAAGAAGGATGTCTTGGTTACGTAATTTGAGAGAATGGTACAACTGCAACTCCAACCAACTGTTCCGAGCGGCAGTGTCCAAGATCAAAATAGCTAACATGATTGCCAAACTCCGGACCGGAGAGGGGACATGAAGAAGAAGAAGTAGCTATTATTTTTTGACTATTTGCATTCTTTCATTCCATTTTAAGACATAGTATTAAATATTTTTATTAATACTTCTTATGGATAATCAACTCTTTTTAGTTTACAGACAAAGATTAGTAATATTTTTCATTAATTTTCTTATTAAATGTTTATACTAGAATGTAACAAAAAAACATAATGCCATTATTTGTTATTTAAGATAAAACAAAATTTACCAAATCACCTGTAGTTATCATTGTACCTCGTTTAAAAATCCTGACACTCATATTGGACAATATTTTACATATATACATTAACAATGACAATTTTGAAAATCAAAAACAAGCAATAACGAATTTTTAGCGGTGAAAAACATTATATACAAATAACCTAATCAATGGAATAATGGTGGCAAAAGTTCCTAGCAGCATTAGCCATAAGTAAACATTAACGAAATTCGTCCATTCGCCAAAGAAACAAACGAAAATGAAAATTTGTGTTATCATTACCGTAAAACACGGATCCAGTGTAAATATACTTCCTTTTATCCCCTTTATGGAACAGAACGGCGGACTACCAATCCCCAGCCAATACATTTTCCATTTTATCACTGTCCATTATTATACATTTCAGATTATTCTACTTCGTTTAAAAAACGATCTAATATGTGGACCATTTTCAATTTGTAGAACATCAGATATATAAAAAATTAACATATATTTTTTGTGTTATACCATTTGTGTATTTTCAAAATATAAATATAATAAAAAAATAAGCAAAGATTAATATCTAAAAATTTGTACTGTATTTAAAATTGTATGCATAACAGTTGTTTCACAAAATGTGCCTTCTCAAATACAAACTACGTTAAACTAACAGTGAGAAAAGTAACGATTGTTTATGAAAATGGTTTTCATAAACCATCACCTAGAGATTTAGTTATACACAATAAATATTGTCATCCTTATTCACAAAAGATGGCATTGAGCTCATTTATACATAATCATAATATAAAGTTTTATGTTGTTTGACTGAAAGAATTTCAGCGAGTACGTGGAACAAAATTGGGCTATTTGGTGGTTAATTATATATAAATATTATAATAAAGAATAATATATAATTACAATAAAAAATTGAATGTCATCAAACAGATCGCAGTAAATAATGTATGTCGTATCCATTATTTACTGCGATCTTCCAAACGTTATAAATAAAATAATTAATAAAAAGAGCCATTCATTTAATATATCCGGTCAATAATATCAAGAATGTAGCGTACAAAACAATTACATATACGGGAAAAGTGACCAAATTGCTGTCGAGACATTTATCCAAAACGAACAATATAAATATTGCTTTTAAAACAAACAATAGTCTTGGATGTCTCATTAAAAGCAATAAAAGTCAAACAAATAAACTTTATAAATTGGATAGGCCTGCTTAGGATTGCTTAAGATTGCTTAGGCCTGCGCACCTCCATTTCAATTCATTTCCTCTTCCAATGATGTCACATGCTTACGTTTGTGCTCTGCTCCATGTGCTGGTTTTTTGTTCTGCCTTGTAATGCCAAGCATACACTTTTACATTCCCTCTGTGCTACCCTAAGTTTCGAAGCAACATTTAACTCGTCCCTACACATATATACACAAGTGTATATATATATATATATATATATATATATATATATATATATATATATATATATATATATATATATATATATATATATATATATATATATATATATCGCACATCTTTTGTTTGTTCCCTGATCTGATGTGAAGGGCTTTCTGTCTCGTCTTGTAATGCCAAGCATACATCTTTCCACTCCTCTCTTTCCGGCAAAGTGGGATTTGCTCTTCAACACTATGTTGAGCCTGCCAACCACATTTAACCCGACGTTCCACCTCCCGGGCGATGTCCCTCTCCATTGAAATCCGGTGCCCAAGATATATAAAGTGGTCCACGATCTCCAAATCTCTTCCTAAAACTGAAATTCTCCTGTCCTCGACGAATTTATTGAACATAACCTGCAACTCTTTTTCAGATTATTTGTATTCGTCTTTGCTCTCGTATTCGTATTCGTATTTCGTATTACTCTTGTATTCGTCTTTGCAGCTCATCTGGGTCTTGTGAAAGGAGAACGATATCTTCTGCAAATCTAATATAATTTGTGTGCACCATTGATCTTTACACCATCTTGTTCCCAATCCAGATTATGGAATACTCCTTCAAGGCACACTGAGAAAATCATAGGCGATATTGCGTCACCCTGCCGTACACCTCGCTCTACATGAATTCCCACTTTAAGATCATCAAGGTGAATTATCGCTGTAGCTCCAATATATCGATCCTAATAGGTTTACATATGCCTTGTCCACCCCCTGACTAAACAATGCATCCGTTATGGCCTGCTTAGAGATTAAGTCAAACGCTTTTTCGTAGTCGACAAAAGCCCAGCACATTGGCATGGTGTATTCGTTATGCCTTTCTATGCTGTACAACTTGAATGTGATCCATTGTACTGAATCCACTTCGGAATCCTGCTTGTTCTCTTGGTTGTGCGTCATTCAGTTTTCTTAACATTCTTTTAGATATGATCTTAGTGAAAACTTTGAACATTACATTACTGATAGGAGACTTATTCGACCATAGTTCTTAAAATTTTCCTGTGCTCCTTTTTTATGTAAAAAGATCACTTCTACACTTTTCCATAAGTTAGGTTCTTTTTGTTCCTTGAGGCATTTTGAGTATAATTTTGCCAGACTTATATGAAAAGTTCTACCACCAACTTTTAGCATTTTGATAGTTACCCTGTCGTTTCCTGGAGCCTAGCCGTTTCTCATCGACTCTATAGCATTTGCCACTTCCTCTACTAGGATGTCTAGTTCTTTCGTGGGTATTGTCTTTGATTGATTCTGTTCTTCATACAACTGTAAATAAAATTTTCTGGCTACCTCCAACATTTGCGAACGCTCCCTGCACACTGTGCCATTCTCGCGCATTAAGGTATACATTTGCGTTCTTTTCCTTCTCAACTTCTGTTAGCCTTATAGTAGGTAGCCTTATTAATTCCTCTGTTTTCTTCGAGAGTTTTTTGCACTAGCTGCATGTTGAATCGGCGCGTCTCCTCTCTGAAATGTTTTTTCTGGTTTTACAGAGCTCAGCGTACCCGGCCAAAAGGACTTACTGCATTTCTCATTGTCCGTCGTTTTTTCATTAAATCAATGGTCTCACTGGAGATTTATATATATATATATATATATATATATATATATATATATATATATATATATATATATATATGTATATATATATATATATATATATATATATATATATATATATATATATATATATATATATATGTACATATATGTATATATGTACCATATAAACATAAGCAAACTATGTAAACGACTTCAGATTTATCCTTTTCGGGTCCTGACTCCAAACAGCTGCAACTGACACATGCCTTTTCAAATCTAAATAACATCGTGAACTAACATGTCCCCTATCCTGCCGACATAATGCTCCCTTTATATGTTTACACGAACTAATTTGTCACTGCAATAATTATTATATTATTATGGCTACTTCATCATAAGTTTAATTGCTACCAACAAATTTTTATTTAACTATTTAACTGTTTCGAAGAAATTTTACATACATTAAATATATATATATATATATATATATATATATATATATATATATATATATATATATATATATTTGTAATTTATGACATACAGGGTGTACAAGAATTTATTTTTATACAGGGTATAAGGGAAAGTACTTTCGTAAATATTACCAATCATGATTCTCCGTTATGAAAAATGTTTTTAACAAGAATCCAAAACCTAAGGATTCCTATTATTTCCCATATAGCTAGCAAATATGTGAAAAAACACATTGATATACAAATGTTCGCTTATAATATATAATATAAAATGATATTTTACAAGAATATGATCTCGATATTATCAATTTAATATATGTATGCGCCCAGACCGATAACTCATTAGCTCGGGTTCCTGATTTAATTTGTGCTCTTGACCTCTTACTTATCCGTTTGAGCCCCACCAAGTTTCTCGATGAGCTCTGTTTGTCGATTTGCCCAGACCCAAACTTGGAATTGGCCTGAACAAGAGTGAAGTTATAAATGGCACCAGAGAGTAATTTCGGGGCCGTTGGTACTAAAACTCTTATTAAATGTATACTACAATATATAATAACATTAGTTAACTCAAAGTTAAGTAATTAACCTGAACCTATGTTGCCGGCTCTCACTGCCGGCTAACTAATACAGTTCTTAAATATGTACTCAGCTATTTTCTGATGCGGCCTCAATAAGGGGTAATTGTCCTGGGAAAATGGAGTGCCCGATGGGGTTTGACAGCTGACAGTTGGTGGATGATGATGATGATGATCAGTGATGATGATGATTGGCGTACCCTGCTCTCAGTCTCAGTTACTGTCCAGGGCCCTAATGTCCAAGACACGATGGTTCTGATTTGAACCGATGTGATGGCATACAGTGAGCAACAAACTAATCGCCCTCGTGGCTGCAATTCAACCGGAAAAGTAGATACCTTAATCTACTTACTTCCAAAAATAACAAACGTTCTATTGGGGCTTGCGCACCCGAACGCGACTCCGGACTCTATACTGTATCAACTATTTGGAGACACCTGTGACCAGTGAAGCTGACAACTGACACTAAAATGACTGAAAAGATTAAGTCGAGAGAGGGGAATAACAGAAAACGTCTGTTTTTTTTATGATAGGGAAATCTTCAAAAAACACCCAGAGAGCTTATATAGGACGCATAGTTCTCCGGTAGTGCCGGATTTTTGATGGCTAAAACCCCCCAAGTTCCTCCGGTTTTTGGATCTAAGATCTATAAACCTATGGTGACTCGTTTTTAGCAAGAAATTTCTACAACCGCTGTTGTGCTTACTTTTTGCTGCTCTTATATCTGTTAATGCGATATGGGAAATCTCACCTTAAATAAAAGTGTGATATTTTATTGCCTTGCTTTGTAGTTGCAAGTTATCCTATATTTTTTATACGTTACATGACTTAGAGAACGTAGTTGCCCTTTTCGCACTTTTATACCTTTTCTAGAGGTGGGAGAGCTAAAAACAATCCGAAATGACTGTTAAAATATCCGGACCGTACAGCTGTCACCACAAAAATATTAAGTTGTTATTATTTAACGAATAAATTACAAATAAATTAACGAACATTGTTACATTTTACAAGAATCAATTGTTACAAGAATCATGCCCTATATCAACTCTGAATGATATGGCAACGTCGCAATATCACCACGACAGATTATTATTTCCAAATTGCGACAGAAATTATTTCAGTGTGCGTATTTAAGTTTACTTATAACCAAAAATACATCATGTACGCGAATATTAGGATATGCTTCTTATTTATCGGGAACCTCTCAAAAATTCCAAAGGAGCAAGACGTATTTACGGGAAAACGATACCGTTTCGGCAAAGCTAGGCCGCTGTCAGCTCGGCAAATATTTGTCCAAGACTTTTGTATACAGGTAATATAATTCCAAAATTTCAAAAATGTCTGCGGGAGCGAGAAATAGGTCCGGAAGTCGAAGAACTAATTTTGCACCTTATTGGAGATTATGCTACCAGAAGTACTCGAAGTGTTGCGCATCAAGTTGGTTTTTTTCCATTGGATAATATATAGAACACTAAAAGAACAATTACTCTACCCCTATCATGTACAAAGGGTACAAGTACGCTTACCCACTGATTTTTCACACATATGCAAAAATATTGGAATGGTTTATTAGCGAAAACCAAAGGAATCCATTTTTTTTTACAATATTTCATCAACCGATGAAGCTTATTTCACGAGGAATGTGATGGTGGAGATTTTATTATTAGTCAATTTCGCTTGTGGGACCAAATGGACTTTTCTATATCCATTTCCTGCAGATTTTTTTATAAAACGAGTTCATAATAAACAGTTCTTGCCCTTCAGCAAAATCAACCAATTTGTCACCTCTATTGTCCCGCTCACCACTTCCATATGAGCCAGTTACAATTTCATCAGTTCTTGCTTTTCCCATTCTAGGATTAAAGTCACCCATAAGGATTTTGTACCTGCATTTCTCGTTGTCTAGAAGCTGGGCCACATCGTCATAAAATACTTCAAATTCTTCATCACCATAGCTTATAGTTGGTGAATAAGCTTGGACGATTTGAAGCTTAAACCTTTTATTCAGCTGAATGAGACATTGGGCCAGTCGGTTAAATATACTTTCAAATTTCAGGACACTATCTTTTAACTTTTGGTTAATGAGGAATCCAATTCTACCACATATTTCATTCTCCCTATCCCGAGTATAGAGTACATGACCAGTTGTTTCCAGTTTGATTAGCTCTTCGCCTTTTCTTCGTGTCTTACATAGCCCTATGATATCCCAATGTATGTTGTTAAGCTCAATTAACAGTTCTTGCAGTCGTTGATCCGTTTTCATTGTCCGGATATTTAGAGTTACAATGTCCAAAGTCCAATAGCAGCCTGATCTAACCCGGTGATTCTTAGTACTCTTTGCCTTGGGGCAGGTCTTCCCGCTGCCGTCAGTAGTGTCCCTTGTCCATCGGGGAATGATGTTTGAAATTGCAAAGCCATTTTGTGGGGTTGGACGTTCGAGTATTTTATACTATCAATATGCTTCCTTGTCCAACACGATCGCCCGATCTATGATCCATTGACATATAAGATCTAAGACAGATAGATCGAAAGGTCAATATACTTTTTAACCATCCAACGAATTTACAGTAAATGCGTAGGCCTTGTTAGTTTGCTTGCAATGAAATATGCCCAGGTGAATAGCACAATGTGGTCACTTTTATGGAAAGGCAATGCATTGGTTTACATTCTTTAAATTCTAATCTTTTATTTTTGATATATTGAATATGAATCTGTCTGTATTTAAAAAATGTTATTTTTTAAAAATGTAGTTGCTTTGTAATAGTAGATGTAGTTTAGACTGGTTGACATTTTGGAAAATTTTGAAAGTTTTGACATTTTTGGAAAAATAAAATAAAGTAACTATTAAAGTTGATATCGCTCTGGACGCCCAAAAGTCGCTACGACTTTGATTCTACCAAACTTTTTCGGCTTTTTATAATAATAGATAAATAATGGGTTCACCACTACACAATAGAGATGAAACAGCAGTTTAAACTGTGTGTGGGAGTAGGCGGAAATGCACCAAAGAAAACTGATTCCATCAGCAGAAGTAGTCATGGCTATAGTTTTCTGAGATTCTCATAATGTGGTGCTTACTCACAAAGCACCTGGCAGAAAACAGGACCTCCACCGGAGAGTATTACGCTTCATTACTGGAACAATTGAAGGATATTATTCAGGCGAAACATCCGCATCTAGTCAAAAAGAAAGTGCTCTTTCAAAACTATTATGCGCTGCACACAAATCTCTTGTTGTTACTGCAAAATTCCATGAAGTACCCTTCTATGTGCTTCATCATGCATCATATTTGCCAGATTTGATTGCATTGATTACTTCCAGGACACCCCTTTATTTTGGAGCATTAAACCAATTGCATTATACTGAAGATATTAAAAAGATAAAACATTGTTGGTCTCAATGTACTGAATAGTAAGGTAATTAAGTTGAAAGTTTTTTTAAATCTAAAAAAAATGTATATTCGTTTTCAAAAACTTTTCAGAAAACTCTCATTGTCATTAAAAAAATGTGCGATTTAATATAATTTATAAGTTCTAATTTTTTTGGAAACAAATGTTCGTGACCTCACTGAATTCTTACACAATAAAAAAAGAAAAACTAGTATGAAAAATAAAAGTGATGAAATTTTAAATGAGTTTTAAAGGCGACATGAATTAGAATAAAAAATGATGGTCTTCATTCTTTATTACAATGAATAATTACTCTGTGTGATACTCATTATTGGCGTGTGATACTCATAATTGGCGTGTGATACTCATAATTGGCTAAATTGTCATCTATAGGCCCGTTCCATTTCTAAATACTTCGTAGGAGGAGAAAAATGTACTATATTTTCATAACAGTCGAAAAAGTTTTTCATGAAGTCGAAAAAGAAACAAAAGTCGTCCAGTAATTAATGATCAAGTGACGTTTTTTAGTAATATAGTTTTGAATGTTGCTTTTCTCTCGAAATGTAAAATAATAATTCTTATCCATATACCCTCGTACACTAAACCTTATTATTTCCAATTAAATTATGTGATAATGTAAATTTAATTTTCCAGTTTAGTTTATTTCATAGTTGACAGAGTTGATTTGAAAATTTGATTGATTGGGTTTAATTACATGTTTACTCTATTGTCATCATCGTTTAATTTAACGTCAGCAATTTTGGTTTTACCTATTACATGTTTGTTAGGTATTAGATAATACTGGAGTGCTTTATTGAATTCAGGAATAATTTATATTAACAATAATTAAATGGAGAGTATTCAATGTCACAAACACAAAAAACTATTTATACACTGTATATTAGTATTTGGTTTGGTTTGGTACCATACGTGACCGCTACGATATTTAGTGACTAAAATGTTTGAGTCAAAAATTTTCATAGTTTCATACTTAACTTAAGCTGGTGCGGCGCTTCCTTCGTGTCAAAAAGACGACACACAAAACTATCCAATCCGTATTTGTAAAACACGGGTCTGGTAAAACAACACAGGATGTTCGGTTCTTAAGGTTAATTTAAAAACAAGAATAATAGTAGTAGTAGTCACAACCAACCGTTATACTGATAACTTCATGTAATACAAATGATTTATGTTAACCAATATTTTATAAATAAGAACCACCAAGAAAGTATATTCGTTGTTATATGGCCTTTAGAATAACTTGTATTTAAGAACATATAGGCGTAGATAAAGCCTTCGTATGTAAACTTATTGGGATTGATATATGATGAAGCTACAGCGAATTCATCTTGATGATGTTGAAGAAAAAATCAATGTAGAACGGGTGTACGGCAGGGTGACACAATATCTCCCGCCTACCTTGAATATCTCCAGTCTACCTTGAAGAGCATTCAGTAATGTAGATTGGGAATAGCATGGAATAGTGATCAATTCTACATATTTAAGCCATCTTAGAATCGTGGATGATATCGTTCTCCTTTCACAAGGTCCAGAAGAACTTCAAAGACACATACAAGAGCTGCAAGTGGCTGAAGAACTATTTGGATTGAAAATAAACCTAAAAAGCGTCAGGTTTAACCTAAAAAGTTCGTAACCGTAAAAGTAAGCGTCAAGGTTATGTTGATTAAATTTGCTGAAGGCGGGCTAATTTATATTTTAGAACAGGATTTGGATATTGTGGATCACTACATATATCTTGGGAAGAGGATTTCAGTAAAGAGGGATGCCGCCCGGGAGGTGAAACACCCCGAAGAGAAAAATCTGTGATCAGTATGTCCAGCTGGTTATGACATATGAAAAAAAAAAGTTTTAGGGTTAGAGACGCATCAGCAATTGAGAAGGCTATTTAGCGACTGGACCTACAACTTAATGTGGGTTTCGAATCACAGTCATCGGCTACCGATAATCACTGGCAGCGCCTCCTAGAAACATTCACAAGCATTTAGAAAAAGGGCAAACCTAGTACGGGAATCGAACCCGCTTCACGCTAACTGGCGTATCGTCAGGCTGCCGCCTTAGGAACCACGGCTAACGTAGCTTTATACATATAGAACTGAAACTGGAACATACATACAGAAGTGAAACTTGTGAAATATCACAATCAGTTTAACAATTTCGGGTAGCATAGAAGGGAATGGTAAGATGTATGCTCGGTATAATGAAGCACGGCAGAAAAACCTGCACATGGATTAGAGAACTAACGAAAGTGTGTGATCTCTGGAAGGGTAAAGGCATTGAAATGAAGGTGGGTAGGTGATATAATGAGGCGATGTGAGGACAGGTGGAATAGGGCAATCATGGAGTGGATACCGCTTGATCACAAACGTCCACGAAGAACATCCAAAGCAAGATGTTAACATGCAAGTTTTCACCGATGAAGTAAATGTTAGAATTATTCTTCCGGCTATCAGTCCGTTCCTTTGAGAAATTTTCCATTCTTGACGATGTTTTGGAGAGATAATATCATCTTGTCAGTATTACCTCTTTTGGTTTTGATTTTATTGGTGATCTCATACACATTTATTCTCATTGTTGATATTTTGTAAATGTTCTCTAAGAGGTATATTATATTTACTTAATTATTGCCCAACTTTCAATCATATCGAAGGCTTTTCTTACATGACAAATAGTTTAATTGAAAAAACAAAAGTTCATAATTCACGAACAAATAATTGAAAAAGCGCAGTCCTACATATATCTAACTCAAACAATATCCTGCGACAAACGGTACCAGGACATCGAAATTCAAACAAGAATAAAATTAGATATATAGAAAATTAAAACATTCGAAATATCAAAATCCCAATGTAACTTAAAACTAAAATTTATAACGATTATATACTCCCTGGGGTGACGTATGGTTCGGAAATATGAACCCTGATTAAAAAGACGATCCATCAACTAAAAGTGCACCAGAGACCCATATAACGTAAATTACTATATAATTACTGTTTATTATTATATAGTATACTTATTATATATAATAGATTACTGTACAATAAAGTATATTATTAAGAAGCCATATAATAAATGAATCGATAAGACAATAAACACAGGCGACAAAATAACCAAAAAATCCGTTATATAAAATGGCAATTATCAAGACAAGTACTGAGACATAAGGAGAAGAGTAGTGTGGAGATCATAGGGCGAAACGTAAGCCGATGTTAACAAAGACTGTACGATGACGTCAAAAAAATCACAGGGCTTAACTAATACTAGGTTGCCATGAACAGAAAAAAAATGTATAATATAGGAGAGGCCCATATTCAATGAATATATCAAACCTAAAAGAAGCAGTTGCCATCTTTATTTCTATTTATATATTGCCTTCCTTATTTTGTATGTTAATGTTTTCAGTTTGTTTTGGCACCTCATTCAATATTCCAATGACGACGGTTTATATCTGGAAGATATTTTTGTAATATTCTTTGAAGTATTCCTTTCATTGGTAAGATCCAATATTCCCAGAACAAAAAATAGACGTAGAGAACCAGATCGATCGCATTAGATGGTAAAGGCTTAGAATACCAGTTTCTAGAGAAATTAATAAGTATTTTTGAGCGGCGCGATTCCAGCCTTCTTGAGTTAGAAAATTAAGCAGTTTACGTAAAATTCTTTTGTCAGTGGCATGCCAAAAAAATATCAATGTCTAAGGGGTAGGGATTTATTGTACTTAGTACTTGATATGTCATTTTTAGAAGCCTTTTTTTCCGTGTGATGTTTGATACTTACGACTCAGAATGTTTACATTTCATCAATGAACAATCACATCATTTGACAACCATTCCAATATTATATTGAAATTGATGAATAAATTGTGTATTGGATCATTTCTCCACACTTGTTTTAGTAACAAAAATATTTTTGCTAACAGAACTTAAGCTGACACCCCAGTGATAGTCAAAATTGGACACTTATATTTCATACAAACAATGATTTTTTTTTAATCAATGTTTAATTCTTCTATTGGAACCTTCGGAGTGAAACACTAAACTTGAAGAGATTTACCTTTAAACATCAAATCACTTTTTTAACTTCCCGAGTTGCGTTTCGATAGCAATTTTAGCATCATCGGGAGATGATTGAATCGTTCACTGATCGGATTGAATAGTGATGATGGTTAGCGAAATACCCATCGAGAAGATAAAAAAGTGATTTCGCATCTAATCGTAAATCTCTTCAAGTTTAGCGAATCAATGTTTTATGCACTAATACAGCATTGAAAATATATTGTTTATTATAACTAGTTGATGAGACTAGTATGATAGAAAGTTTGAACCGAAAGCACAACATAAGACTAAGGTTTTTTCTCAGAAAATTTGCGAAATTTCCGAAATTTCTTTTCAGTTCTTTCAAATGCCTTCATTCCTTTCATTTATTTCCTTCAAACCGATTCAATTCATTTTTAAGTTGGATTTTTTACAATACCGAGTAATCAACCATGATAAATTTATTGGTATTACCAAGATGACCTTCCTTTATTTTCATATGCTATCATCCGCATATCATCCGCTATCATTTACAATATACAAGGACTATTTTTCTTAACCTCCGTTGTGGCATAAAATAAAGACAAGTATGAATCACAAAATAGTTCTATTACCAGGAGTCAAGTACTATCACAGTTACTTTTCCACATGGTCATCGCGAAGATTGAGACATTTGTCATACAGGTAGCTGTTCAATACCATCTTCACAGAAGGTTGCCGCCAACGCATTGAAATAGGCTTTCATCCACAGACTAAAATCCATCATGACAGGGGATAAAACGTGGATTATTTGTGATAATACAGAATCAAAAATGCAGACAAACTTTCAGCAACAGAAAAACCATGGCTATCGTTTTCTGAGATCAGGAAGGTGTTTTGCTCGTGAAGAATATGAAGCTGGGAACTACAATCACTGCAAGCCAGACATTGCCAGAATATTGCCAGACATTGTGTTACCTGTTAAGAGCCATTCAGAACAAAAGAAGTGGCATGCTGTCAGCTGGAATTGTTTTAATTCATGACAACGTAAGACTGTATACTGCTGCGGAAACACAACAACTTCTTACTCAGTTTCATTGGGAAGTGTTTCGCAGCGAGTGGCTTTCACCTTTTTTGGCAACTAAAGAAAAATCTGAGAGGACAACGAGTCCGCACCAACGAAGAGCTTCAAGACGCCGTGAAAACCTATCTCAAAACGCTGGCGACAACTTTCTATGAAGAGGGTATTGGAAAGCTGGTCCACCAGTATGCCAAATGTCTCAATCTACGCGACGACTTTGTGGAAAAGTAACTTTGATTGTACTTAACCCCTGCTGAAAAACTACTTTGTGATTCACACATTTTACGCCCCAGAGGTAGAAAAAAATAGCCCTCGTAAACAAATAAATAATATAAAGAGCTGTCAATAAATAAGGTAAAACTTTATCGTAACTACACTTTATTTTTCTTTATTTCTGCTATATAAATATATTTGTTTACTCTATCCTAAGAAGACAAATCAGCTTTTTTTGATATATTTATTTCGGTTTTTCTTTTGTTTTTATCTTAAGCCCATTTATCTTTATTCCATATTTTGCTGAAATTCGGATTTGACGAATTGAATTATTTCAACAATCTTTCAATTTACTCTCATTCCATTGATTTGATTTTTGACATTTCCACGATATATTTATTGTTTGCTTAGGTTCTAAATCAGTGGATACTTCTTTCAGATTGTAAGGCAGAAAAGAAAAACATTAATATATGACTTTTTGCACGCTAGCTGATGTTCCCAGACCCTTTAAGCGGTGTTCAATAATTTAAGGAATTCCCTTTTCTTGCTTTGCCGTCGAGTTGCAAGATTAAATAAATTTTCCGCCGTGTTTCTCGGAATCGACGAGGAAAAGCGAAATTTTATCAAAGGGAAATTGATCATGAATTTTCCTGTTGCTTCCCGATAACAGGAGAGGGTAAGAGATAAGAAAAAGGTCCAAGATTTATCTCCGTTAAGGAAATGGATGCAAATAAAGTTAAGCTTTGGAAAAAAATGAAATAGTCGCTTTTTTGCAAACATATGGGGCAATGGTTAATAATGTTTTCTGTTTTATCAACATTACGGATATTTTAAATGTTATCAACGTTTAGTGAACATGGTTTATTAGGCTTTTGTACACATTCACAAAATCTTGACATTAGGCAAACTCGCTTTATTTTATGAGTTAAACACATGCGGGACCCAACGACCAGCCTTCTGAATTTTTCATAGTTTCTGCAACCGATGAGAAATTACTTGTTGAATGATACCCAATTATTCAGCAAGCTCCTTTTGTGTTTCACAAGGATTTTCTTGCAAAAGCTGATCCAATTATTCGTCTTGGTAAGTTTTTTTGGTGCTCCCGAATCTTGATCGGAAAGATCAAAATTGCAGTCCGAGACTTTCGTCTCGAAACTTTTGCACGTACTCTCAGACATCGCATTTTCTCCCAAAGCAGAGCAAAGCATTTCTTTCGCCTCCAAAACACAAACAGAATACCTCACGTGGCTGTCGGACGACATTGGGTTCACTTGTAACATTTGTGAGGTTATGTCATGTAACAAAGTTTTCATATGCGGTTTTTTTATGTTAATAATTGATACTACGAATTCCCAAAGCAACAAGAAAAATATTTTAACATAAAATAAAGATAATAGATAGCTTTTACCATTTTCCGGTGCCAAAAGTAGATCACTGCACGATTTTTTCCCATTTAGAAAATAAGGAAGTAAAGAAACTTTTTACGACGTGTATTGTATTATTTTATTTAATAATGAGGCTGGTTTTTTATAATCATTTATTCAATTGAAATTACAATTTTACATTGTCTCCTATAGGGAGTTGCCTTCGGAAGCCACCCAATACTGGAGACGGGTTGTCCACTCTTCATAGCAGTGCTGGAACTCAAATACTGGGATCGCCTTCAACTGGTCAGTTACGGCCTTTTCAATGTTTTCCAGTGTACCTAAATAGTGTCCTTTGAGCTGAGTTTTCAATCTTGGTAAAAGGAAAAAGTCACAATGACTCAAATCTGGTGAATACGGGGGCTGCTGAATCACAGTGATGCTTTTACTTGCCTAGAATTCGTTAATTGAAACCGCTATATAGCAAGACGTATTGTGGTGATGCATCACCAAAGTGTTCTTGATGTTCGGCCTCACACGAATGACACATTTTCGAAGCCTTTCAAAAACCTCTCTTGCTATTAAACAACAGATCAGCATGCTTTTGATCTATGATTTACTAATTATCGTTTTTTTTGCATTTGCTGGTGCTTGTATCAAGACCTGTTGTTCTCCTGTTGGTTGTCCTTTTGATCCTGCGAAAGGTTTTTGGAACAATTTTCGCGGATCGCACTGATGCGTTGCTAGAAATTGTTGTCAGTCATTTTCAGAATTCATTAAAAAAATCCGGATCACGAAAAAAAAATACTACGAACCATCAGTGACTCTACCACCGTTCGGTATTAATTCAATTCTATATCGCCTGGAATCAATGATGTCGGAGAGTACTAGGTCCGGAAGATATAGAAGCGGAAATAAAACATCCCATCCAAGACTTTGTTCTGTTATATTCTGTTCTCTATGATGATTGTCTAATGACATCAGACGTTCGTGAAAAAAAAACTTTCACATTTTCCAGTTCTGGGCAATTTATGCATGTTGTTTGGTCCAATTTCGATAACTACCAACAGTATATGCTTGAATTATCGTCTTTTATGACGATAAAACTCTATAGTACATAAAACAGTTATAATTCCATCACACAAATAGCATGATATTTCGATGCAAATCCACTTTCGAGATTGTTCAAGGTAACTCGTGGGGATGGCCCCCATGATCTGTTACACACTACGTTATCGTAGCGATCTATTTTCATCTCCCTGAAATTATCCGTTTCAAATAAGGGTAGTTTTCTTGGCTTTTTCCCAATAAATTGCAAGTAGATATCTCGATCAATTTATGAGACACACTACAATTAAATTAGTTTGATAAAACCTAAATTTAATTCAGTTAATTGACAGAAGATATCTTCCTCGTATACATTATATGTATTTTTATGAACCTCCGCTATGGTTTCCCTTTTTAAAATAATGAAACAAAATGTGACGATAACGCACGATTTTTCTGCCATTTTTACGCCTGCTCAAAGTAGATGTTAGACAAATATACACTCATAAAAAATTATGTCAATCAGGTTGTGTAACAGCACCGATATATATTGGGAATCAGAATACAACTTTACCCAAAAATAAATCGAAAGTTTCTCCATAATACAACTCCATAGTATACTGGAGGACAAAAAATTTAATATTATTAAAATTACGTTTTATTGTATTAATTTTGCAGTTTTTAGGTATACCACGACGGTATTATGGTAAAATAGTGATATAAAGATAATAGAAAATAAAGAAAATCAACTTTTATTTCATAAAAAAATATATAATCAGATTATCCATCACGGTTATTATAACACTTTATAACTCTGTGAAACCGATTTAGATGACCTATGTTTTCTTATGGATATAAGAAGGCTAAGAAATATCAGGCGCGTTGTACATATGCGTCAAGTTTACTTAAAGTTGGTGGAGGTACTGGCAATCACTCAAATGTTCGACCAATACTAGCCTATACATGTTTAATCGCGAATGTGACGAGGTGTAGGTACTCCGACGTCATATTGCAGCAAAAAGATTAGATTTGAATTAGCTTGCAGATATGGCTTAATGAAGAGTTGTACTTTGATTATATACAATATGTCGGAAAAATAACGGATTTTTTTTAAGAAAATTTTTTTAAGAAAAATTTAAAGAAAACTACTAGGGCCATCTATTGAAACAATAGATAATCTGAAAGCTGTATATCTCCTCTATAAAACAAGATCGGCATCATTAGAATCGATCAACACATTGTTGAATTATAGCACTGAAAGTAACAGTATCTTTTGTTACCTCGTCACAAAAACACGATATAACAAAGCGCTAATATTAATTTTGGTTTCAAGCTCGGTAAAACTTTTACAGAAACATCTGAATTGATGAAAAAAGTTTATGAAAGCTTATCCCGTACACGTGTGTTCGAGTGGTATAAGCAATTCCAGAAAGGTCGTGGTAGTTTGGAAGACGACCCAAAGCTAAGCCGGCCAAAAAACAAAAATCGCTATCAGTTGATGGAAAAAGTACGTGAAATGATCGTCTACGATTCGAATTCGACTGTACGATGGATAGCGGAGGAATTAAATACGACCAAAGAGATGATTGTGCTTCGATTTGTACCCAGAACCGTCTGTGTTCGTGAATTTTTGGTGAAAAAAGTCTATGTGCTTCAACATCCTCCATATTCGCTTGATTTATCTCCATGGAAGTATTTCCTGTTCCCGAAACTCAAACTGACCATGAAAGGAATATTTTATGATAGTATTATACAAGTCCAAGAGGGTAGACTTATCCACCAAGAGGGTGGAGTTGTCCACCAAAAGGGTGGAACTGCCACTGAGGCGATTCCGAAAAACGACATAAAAAATATATGTTAGCATTGGTTGAACGTAGCCAGCGGTGTGTTAATGTAGAAGCACGTCGAATACAATGAAATAATTTTGGCAAAATAACTAATTGGTTTTTTATTTTTAATTTAAAGAGTTCGGATATTTTTCCGACATACTTTGTATAACGATCTCGAAAGTGCGTAGTTAGTGTCGTCCTTCGAAACTAAGGCGACCAATACCTCATCTCGTGCACAATCATCTCGTCCAATCATCTCGCTATCTCACGGAAAGTTAACCTGCTTCTTACATACCAATAGCTTGTCCTTGATCTAATTCGGATCATTGGCTAAAACGACGTGATGAAAGAGCTCATTATACATCACAGGTATTTTAACACATTTAGCAAAACCAAAAATGAATGCTTAATAACATACAAAAAATATGTCAGAACATGAAAACAATTTTATTTATCATTCACTTTGTCGCATTGTTTGCAATGATGTGTGGAAACAAGGATAAAAACAAGTAAAAAAGCGTACCAATTTACCAGTTATGTATACTGGATGTTGTACGTTTTGTCTCTCAGTATATTTGTTGAAAAGTATGCCAGTTTGCGATCGAAAATAGAGTGAACGGGAACCGAAAATGTAGAGTGAATTTTCTGTTAAAAAGGAAACTGTTTCAAATAAACCAGGCTTTATCGCCTTCAGGGGCAAAAGGCAAAGTGACAATGTTTAGCAAATATATTTTCCATTACTCCGTTATCTATAGTGACGCGCTCCGGATACGTTTTTCCTTTTCCCGGAGAAATGCCCCCTGATGTCTCGGTTGTTTTGATTATCCTGACGGAAATTTTCAAATAGAGAGTAAATATACCAGCAATTTACCAAACACGTACAGAGCTAAGGGTAACATAATGTCAGACTAAGAAAATAATATTTCATTTTAATTAGTCTCAATAAACCACATCTAGAAAAATATATTTAAATTAATTATTTCAGCTACTTAGTTGTATTTAATGAGCATAACATGTACATTTCACTTGTTTGTCCTAATGCAGATATTTACTTACCTTCATCTAATTACAAATTCACTCTGGCTAAACATTCACTACAAACGTAACTTAACTAAAAATGTCGTCTTTGCGCATGACCATTTAATATTAAAAGGTTAACGTCATACGTTACAGTTGAATAACTATTTTATAGATGACTTTTTGCCTTTCTTTTAGATAACAATATAACTTTGATAATATTCCTCGTTGAGATATCAAGCCCAAAATCAAAAGTGTTGTATATTGAAAATTGTATGCTGCATGAATATCGAAAAGAGAGCAATACAACAGCTGCAGAAAGCATTCGTGGGTTTATCCCGAAGTATTAAGCAGTGTACTCATTTGAGCACGAACGCGAATGAGGCACGCGGAGGCCGCACTGAATGTCTCGGGTCGGGAAAAATGTCTTTGATGAGCTTGTTTGCCGCACCACGGTATGTCGTCCACACTAACTGCCTCGTGCGGCCTGGACTTGCCTCGTTCGCTATCATGATC
This sequence comes from Cosmopolites sordidus, assembly GCA_031761425.1. Lineage (NCBI taxonomy): Eukaryota > Metazoa > Arthropoda > Insecta > Coleoptera > Curculionidae > Cosmopolites > Cosmopolites sordidus. The sequence goes on along the minus strand of JARFXV010000089.1, from coordinate 9,466 downwards.
AAGAGAATATGCGGCTTTAGATGTTCGTAGATGGCAAAGTTGGGGTACCAATTTCAAATCGACAGGTTTTGACACGTCTGATGCATCTCATTGAGGACATTTATTAGAGTTAATCGTTGTCATACTATAAAAGATGTATCAAATAAGGTTTAATTTACCTTGATCAACAGTTTACTCACGTATAAAGCCAATTTAAATGTATACAGAAAAGATGTATGAATTCACATTGGAGTCACATAGAATATCAGAAGAATACAAGGCCAATGGGTCATTCATCCATAATTTGTTGTTGCAATGGTATAGCGCTGAACCATTTCCTGCTCACATCAGTCTTCAAATGTGATATAGGTTAAATATCAGTTAATAATGCATTTTATATTTCTAAAACCGGGCTAGAATATAATTTCATACCTCTATTATGAACAATTAGAAGGCTAACGTAAACTTAACTTTGGTTCAATTCTTCTATTGGAACTTTCGATGTGAAACACTAACCTCAAAGATATTTACCACTAAACACAAAATCAGTTTTTTTAAACTTCTCGACGCACGCTTCGCTAATCATGTTACCATCATCAAGAGAATCAACAATCTGAACTAGATTGAATTATCTCCTAATGATGCTAACATAGCTAGCGAAACGTGTGTCGAGAAGTTTAAAAAAGAGATTTGGTGTTTAGTGGTAAATATCTTCGAGTTTAACTATTATTAATACTAATCAAGCATTGGTTAATAAGAAAGACTTAATCCTATATGACAATGCGAGAATCACTGTGTAAAAAAAGAGAAATAGAGTATTCGGGCGAGAGATCCACCTTATTCGGCCAATATTGCACCTTCCGTTTGTCGTATTTATTCAAGTTTTTGCAACACTATTATAAAGTTCTTAAATTCTAAAAAAAATGTAAAGCCCGCTTACTTCTATCGATCTAGAAATTAAAATCTGCAATGGCCCGCTGTTTGGCAAAAGTTTACTGATAAACACGGTGATTAAATCGATTATCAGGTTGTAAATTTCCCCCCACAGAGTCCAGATTGAAACATCCTAGATTATTTTATTTTTCAGTATCTTTAGAACAAGGTGTACAAAAATAATCCACAAAACCTTCACAAATATAATAATGTGTGATAAAATACTGCGTTTGTGTTTAAAGTGGTATTTGAAGGAGAGCACTTTAAAGATTTTTTTTTCTGTTTGGAAGAGTATTTTACAGAGCGTAAGGGAAATAAGTTTCATAGATTTAACCAACGATTCTTTATCATATGTTGAACAAAAAGAATCTTTAAAATATGTGTCCAAAATGCAACCAATTCCGCGGAAATCGCATTTTCATTTTCCTTACAATGGACGACATAACGATTGTTACGAAAATTCAGTTTAATGTTTCATTATTTTTGAAGGTATTATTTGAAAATAAAATATAATATTTTTATAGCCAATTATTCCATACGTTTCGACATCGATTTGGATTGGTTTTTACAAAAAAAAAAGAAAACTTACACATTAATGTCCTTTAATGTCAAAGTTGAATTACTAGCTTTAACTGAAATCACTAAATTTTCATATTTTTCATATTTCACCATAACATACGTTTTAAATGATCATCTGAGTCTATGCAAGCCCGAATCGATTCTAACCTAATTTCCCGACTCCCTGAACATGTTGAAAAAAAGTCCTAATACATTTCTTTCTGGTTGCTGCTTCTCTGTAAATAAGAAGTATATTATTATTTTCGCGTATAGAATATCATTTTTGATTGTAAATATAATTTAAATACACACACTAAAATAACTTTTGTCAGCAAACACGAGATAATCATCTCTATTAATCGATACTACTAAAACTAGGATACTACTGAAACTACGATACAACTTTGTTACCATCTCATTTTTTTAGCTGATATATTGCTGGCTTTTAATTAAAAAATAATTGTTTTAACAATGTACATTAGTTTACTTGTAGTTTATTCATTAAATAATAACAATTTGCCATTTTCAAAATATGTTTTTACACATATTTGCCAAAAATGATCATTTTTATCATGGCTTTTCGATTGGCGATTTTTTTTTACCCGAAACCTTTAAGTTTTTGACCCTTGTTGTAATAAGAAACGTTTTTCTTTCAATGATCGTTAGTTGTTTATACACGAAGTGTATAAATAAAGTTGAGATTGATGGTGCAGCGTTCTATCTGGCAATACTATCCGCTTTCCGTTTGAAGGACAAGCAAGTCCACATCTGATGCATCTTCGATACTACTTTGGACTTCCTAAAAACACTTGGTTGTGTGTAGCAATTCTTTTCGTAAACCAGATTTTTCTAGTGCGTTCTAAAAATGGGTGACGATAATTTAGAGCAACGGTGTGTTATCATCACAACCGTTCATCAAAATTTGACCAATGGCCAGGGGATTAAGAAAATCTGCGCACCCAGAAACGAAGCGCTAGAACCAAGAACAGCATACTCCAATATACCATACTCCCCGGCCAAAAAAAAAGCAGAATGAACAAATCAAAAATCATAAACACAATGGTTTATCTTTTTGATAGCCAGGGGATCTTCCATAAGCAATTTGTGTCTAAAAGCCAATCAGTAAACCAGCATTTTTACCAAGATGTTCTTGAAAGACTTCGAAAAACGGTCAGTCGTGTAAGACCGAACATCAAGAACGCATGCGCATGAAAAGTAAAGTACGGATCTACAAGATTTGCCTTAAGGCCGTTACTAACCTATGGTACCGAGACTTGAGCTGACATAAACAAAACCAAAACCATTCTACGAACAGCATAGATAAAAACTCTAAATCTAGGGGTAGACAGAAACAGCGATATAAGAACAACATGCAGAGTAGAGGATATAGTGAGATTGGGTAGAAAGAGACCTTGAGAAGAGGACGGATCGGCATAGACTGGCTTACATCGGACCACCTCAGAGTTGGAAGGGTGGTAAGGTATCTACATCTCAGGAAAGCTATCAAAATTAAACGGCCTTCGAACGATTAAACAGATCATAAGGTCTTCTTAAAAAAATAGGAAGAAGTTCCGTTTGAACTACTATGATTGTTTGTAAATCGCATGGTTGGTAAGCACAATAAAGAAGCTTACCATATCCGAAAAACTGAAATGGTTAAATTTCTTCTAAATGTCTACCTGTTATATAATTATTCAGCTTGAAATTTTATGGTAAAATATACAAAACCAATTAAATAATCTTGACTTTAATATTCTGTCATTAATATTTAACACTGGAAAATAGAATGTTATATAATATTTTCTGGGTGTGTCATTTTTCTACTAGTAAACGATTTATGTTTGTCAGAAGTTTCCTCCCACAGACAATCAAAATAATTTGTGCATCAGAACCACATTTCTCCAGGAAGTAGAGTGGACGAGCATGGAACATGTCACTACAGATAACGAAAGAGTGGAAAATATACGTGCTAAATGTTGGCGCTCGGACATTTTCCCCCTGAATGAGATAAAGCGTCGTTTATTTGCGATTTCATGTTTTACGGAAGCGTTCACATACATTTTTATTTTGGCTTGCTCATTTTTTGTTTAATTAACTTGGAGGATATAGTCTATTTCAAGCAGCTCTGATTTAAACAACATACTCTTTAAATACGAGGCGAGTAAATAAAATATTTAAACTTGCTTTTTAATATTTTGTGTTGAATTGAAATTGTAATTCTACATTGTCTGTTTCAAAGTTGTCGCCTTGGGGAGCCACATGCGCGCCACAGCGCTGCAGCTCTTCATAGCACAGTGTTGAAACTCAGATACTGGACTCGCCTTCAGATGGTCAGTTACGGCCTTTTCAATGTACTTTACTGTCCCAAAATAGTGTCCTTTGAGGTGAATATTCAATCTTGGGAATATAAAAAAACCCAGGAAATCAAATCTGGCGAATAAGAGGGCTGTCGAGCCTCGCAGTGATGTTTTTACTTGACAATAACTCATTCATTGAAATCGCTATGTGGCCAGGCGCATTGTCGCGATGAAGCATCCAGGTGTTCTTGATGTTCGGTCTTACACGACTGACCGTTTTTCGAAGTCTTTCAAGAACATCTTGGTAAAAATGCTGGTTTACTGATTGGCTGTTAGACACAAATTGCTTATGGAAGATCCCCTGGTCATCAAAAAAATAAACCATTGTGTTTATGATTTTTGATTTGTTCATTCTGTTTTTTTGTTTTTGGCCGGGGAGTATGGTATATTGGAGTATGCTGTTCTTGGTTCTAGCGCTTCGTTTCTGGGTGCGCAGATTTTCTTAATCCCCTGGCCATTGGTCAAATTTTGATGAACGGTTGTGATGATAACACACCGTTGCTCTAAATTATCGTCACCCATTTTTAGAACGCACTAGAAAAATCTGGTTTACGAAAAGAATTGCTACACACAACCAAGTGTTTTTAGGAAGTCCAAAGTAGTATCGAGGATGCATCAGATGTGGACTCATTTTTGGCAAATATGTGTAAAAACATATTTTGAAAATGGCAAATTGTTATTATTTAATGAATAAACTACAAGTAAACTAATGTACATTGTTATATATACATATATTTTATATATATATATATATATATATATATATATATATATATATATATATATATATATGTATATATATATATATATATATATATATATATATATATATATATATATATATATCTATATATATATATATATATATATATATATATATATATATATATATATATATATATATATATATATATATCGTAGACAGAGGGTTTGCAATGGAAGGGGATAACGTCCGTGAGGTGGAATGACGCGTTAAATGTGGCTGGCAGGCTCAAAATAGTTTTTAAATACAAACTACCGCTTTGTCTGAATAGGACAGTTTTTGATCAGTGTGTTCTGCTCGTTGACATACGGAAGTGAAACCTATGGTGGTAGTGATTAAGCAAATAATGTAAAAAATTGGTGGAAATACTAATAAAATAATAAAAAGTAATATCTGGCCTTATCCTTGTTTGTCATGTTGTTCAATTATCCAGCCTCTGGACTGCCCCGTTACTAATATGTTCGTTTATTGAGCAGTTCTGTGTCCAGAACGTAGGAGTCCAAAAAGGTCTAGAGTCTACCTTGACCGAGTTCTGCAATAAGTGGGCCCCAAAATGATCGAATTCTGTTATAACTGGGCTCTAATATGACCGGGTTGTATAACGTCTGGTCCCTAAAACCCTCTACAAAAATACAAAAGAATAAGCCTGAGTAGGGCTTGGCCAGATAATGTACATACCTCTAATGGAAGGGTACATAGTTTCATTTTTTAAGCCTTTATGTCGCCCTACATTGAGCAAAGGCTGGAGGCTCTAGAGGCAAAGGCTAGAGGCTTTAGAGTTTTCATCTATCATGATCTTGCATAATTTTCATCCTGACACCCTCTTCAGATAATCATACCAACTCATCCCTGGTTTACCTCTATTCTTTTTTCCAGCCTTCCATTGAAGGATTTTAACATCCCATCTACTATCTGTTATTTTTGCTTCATGGCCTGCCATTTCCCTTCCATCGCCTTCCAATCCCATTTCAATTGTGTCACTCTTTTCGCAACATCGTTTTCTCACAACTTTAGTTTTCTGACGAATCCACTGTGTAATCCATATTGTTGATCGTTCCATGGCTGTTTGTGTAACTATTAACTTTGTTATTTTCTTTGCTAAGGTCCATGTCTGAGCATTATATTTTAAAATGGGGAATATGCACTAGTCATATACTTTACATTTTAAACGCTGCCTGATTCTATTGGCCTTAAGAACATATGAAAGCTTACCAAAAGTCGGCCATGCTAGACATCTTAATCCCGTAAAATTAATGCCGACATTGTTGCCCGCTGTCATAAATATGATAATAATGGATGAGCTTAAAAGTATTGAAAGTTTTGATCTAATTTTCGAACACTTTTCTGGGTGTTCAAGTACTTTATTCCCGATGAAAATTGTTATTTCATTAACTATTATTTATTGAATCTTATTTTGTTTTAATAGTATAATTTGGTTGATAATCAGTTGAAGTTTATATTGATATAACTTTTGCTCAAATAAAAGTGTTAAAATAAAGGATAGTGAGAAAAATCAGTTGATTCAAATACTTTTTGCCTTATCCTTGAATGATGATAATTAGTACTATATATGAAACATAACGAGACATGCCAGTAAGCAGGCTATATAAAACAAGATGGTTTTTAAAAAGTATCTGCGTTGAATGAGAAACGATGAGATACTTAATGAGAAACGATGAAAATTGTAAAATATTTATAGTAATTACTATATTTTTCTACATTTTTGATGGAATTCAAAAACGTGTGCTTCGAATGTGCTGCTATTTTAACGATAAAAACAAATACGGACGCTTCATTAAATGCCATTCCAGCGATCAATTTCGGTAAAATAAATAAACCATATCTCTGAATATTCATCAATAAATGTTTATTTATTAGTTGCAACTTGATTTATGTTACTGTTGGTCCATGTTTCAAAAGAAACTGTACATTCTCTGTCATATTTCATTTTGATACAGTCTTAATTACAAACAGTTGCTGCGATAACGTTTGGACTTTTTATTGATTAATATTAGCGTGGTAACTATAAAGTTAAAATGTAACTAATTTATTTATTGTTATTGGGTAATAAATATGACATAATATATTATTTCTATATATATTTTTATGTTATGCAGAAATGATTGATGGGAATTATCCAGGATTCAAACCTAAGCAATGTTATGAAGTTTTCGTTTTTTTTTTTTGTAAAAACGCAATTTAAGAGCTCTAAAAATGTATTCTCTCACTTAAAAAGATAAAAATCAAAATTGTCGTTAAAATTGTAGTGTTTGAGCAACAAATATAAATATACAATTAACATTAACATTACTACACACAAAGTTTAATTTCAAAGGTATATCTTTTATATTTTATATGTATTTTAATATATATTGG
>JARFXV010000088.1:0-30765 GCA_031761425.1 Cosmopolites sordidus | reverse complement strand
GAACTTTCCAATGTTGCCCTAAAACGTATAGATTTTTAAGAGGTTATATGAAGGAAAGAAAAAAAGCTTTGTACAAATTTGTTTTCTTAGATGATACCTGGATTTTTCAAAATGGTACTGTAAGTCATTGGCAAGATAGTAATAAGAGGACCAAAGTTGATGGTAAAAAATAAGATACATAAATACGCAAAAAAAGTTTTGATTGAACATCTTTATTTTAGATACTTCATGCTGGCAGTGAAGGTGGATTTATTCAGGATGAAGAGACCAACTTTTAACGAATAAGGAAAATTTTTTGAAATGGTTTAAAAACTAATCTTTAATTTTTACGGATAATGCTCCCTATCATAGTAGGCTATTACCAAAATACCAAACGCTCATAGACTAAAGATGCCATTCAAGATTGGTTAATTAATAATAATATAGCATTTTCAATCTAAATGCCTCTACTAACAGTGTCAGAGTATATTAAAAAACGAACGATCATCTTTCATCAGAGGCTAGAGCAATCTCTCAGCACTGAACATTATCAACTAGGACGCGGAAACATACATACAAGACTGAAGAGGAAACTACCTCAAGATATGTATTTAGAATAGATTTGTGATGTTAATGTTAAAACTTTTATTACAACACTGTCTTGTAGAACAATTGTAATTGTTGAGCAGACATTTCCATAAATAAAAAAAAAATCTAAATACTTAAAACTGAACTATTAAGAAATGTAGCAGAGTACGTACCACAACGTAGTATTTATTATATTGATATATTTCCTAAGTGGACACTTTTCAGAAATGAACCAGCACGGAAATATTTAGTAGACAACTTAGCAGAACAATATGGGGACAAAGTTTTACGTATTCCCCCCTACCACTGCATTTTCAATCCAATTGCACTTAAATGGAGAATTGTAAAAAATTACTATAATAAACACATGGGTAGAAATAGTATATACTGCAAGAACTGTATAAACATGTGGCGTGAGGCACTTCACACTGTTAGTCCTGAGATATGGAAGAATACGATCAAGCATATAGAAAATGAAATGGTATGACAAAGAGATACTTGATCGAAAAAGAAGACTGATACTTGATTGAAAATAAGTTCTTCCGTTAATTATAAATACTGCAGATGATGCCAGTACTTTTCAGATTCTGATTAATGAAAATAAGTGCATGCGGATATTTCATTGCTTTTTCTGTTTAGTACTTGTATATTTTATATCAATAAATGTCACTGGCAATTATATAATCTCTTTATTTTAAAAACCATTCAAATATTAACAAATGTTGTCGATGGTTTTTGAACGAAGCATTTTACATGTGCTGAATCCGTTTAGAAGTACTAAATCAACGACACTTGCAAGACTTTAAACATTTAGTTTGTTAGTTACTTTGTAATTTATATTTAATTTAGAATTGACTTTTTCAATTGTTATTAAAATTTAAATTGTAAAAATGATCCGCTAAAGTAAGATTATGACGTTTAATCGCAATCTGGCAACAGGGCAGTCAAAATTTTCTCCGCTTTTCCAGTTCCTTCGCTCCGCTCCAGTGTTATGATTATACCAATAAAGCATTCCTCCTCCAAATTTGGGCTTGATCAGTTAAAATTAACAGGTGTCTCATATATAGGGAATAGCCAATAGTATAGCCAGATAGAATGCTTCTATACCACCAGTTTGATTACTTTATTTATACACCTGGTATAATTTGCCAAATTGACAACATTTAATTCGTAATTATCTTTTTGTGGTGCTGAAGATGTCCACTGACGGATTACATTAATCTCCTTAAGTTACATTTTCGTTTTTAGGTAATGAGAATAGAGGATGGTATTTTTTTTGGGGATTCAACTGAAAATACTTAGATAATTAGCCCCCGTAATGTTTTCTTGCTTATGTTTATTACTCAAATAAAGATTAATTTTCTTAATGAAAAGCGTAAGAAAATGTATCTTCTATATTTTTAGAACCACGAGTGTCATTTCAAAAGGTCATTCGAAAATTATGACAAAGAAAACATAAAATGTTTAGTATTTTTTTTAACTGAGTCACCTTGCAATTCAGTTGCAGCGTGATCAGCAGCGTGACCGTTATTATTCAACAACAATACAACTAACCAACCAATTTAAACCAACCAGAATCAAATAATGCAATTTGTCGAGCCCTGTAAAATAAGCGATTGTCTCAGCTTTGACCTCGTCATTTGAATTGAATATTTCTTCAACTTTACGAAGAGGAAATAAGCGCTGAGAGCCCAAATTGGCAAATATGGAAGTTGTTTGAAGCGTAGGTCATGGAGTTTTGTAGCAACAATTCCAGATGTAAAGGGTCTACCAATAAGAATGATGGAACTTCAAGCAAGGAAACATTGTAATGTAATTCATTGTAATTAATGTATTCATTGTAATTCATTTTAAAACTCGTACAAAACCACTAAGGACATTTTTATGGTTTAGAAATAAATGCAATTTGAAAGAGGTCAAATCTGGTGAATACGTGCTTGTTGTTCTGAAGAAAAATTTTCTTGTTTTTCTGTAAATGGAGTCTTTTTCTCCCATTTTTTTTTCACCTAGTTTGTCTAGAAGTCTATTTCGGCATTTTTTTACATTTGCAAGAAAATTAGGACAAGGGTTTAACATGAAAGAACATAAAAAGAGTTAGATTTGACTTATCCACGCTTATTAACAGCTGGTCAAAAACATATTGGAATGAATACTTCTCATGTGCACTTAGACGTATTCAAACACGATTCTGCTGATGTTCGTCGAATCAAAGAAGTCGAAGAAGTTAGTGGAAGCACGAGAAAGTGCGCCAAAGATATAGAAAATGATTTTACAAGCAGAAAAAGTCACGCCTTCGGTTTTCGTAACGTCACAGATTATCTGCGAAGATGCAGGACCATCACCGGGGAGTTCTTCGTGAGTGACGCTACTGGATCAACTGAAGAAAGTTCTTTTTCACCGAGTTTGGCTGCCAGTGATGGCACTGACTTTCTCTTCATGAACTGGAATAGGAGGTTCGCTGGACGACGATGTACTCAAACGATGACGTCAAAGCTGGAGGTATTAGCAAGTTGAAACATCGTTGGTCTACATATATTGAATTGCAATATCAAATATTGAGAAATAAAACAAAACTTATAAATGTTGCCTTGTCGTGAAACAATATCACGTGCTTCATGATGTGCAATTGTTTTTATTTTGTACGAACTATATCTAAGGGTTTCTTAATTATTGTAACTTTTAATAAAATTGTAATGTTTGTCTTTTTGTCCCACATAAAAATAATATTCTAAATTTCTTCTTAGATTTTTTCAAACGAACAAAATACTGTCAAACTTAAATAAACCTATTTATTTATGCAAAATAGAAAAGCAAAAACGAGGTGAAAATTTAAATAGGAAATATACTTTTGCACATTTCCAAATTAAAATGACAGGTATGAAATTTAACTTTCGTTCAGATGTGTCAATATAGACTATAATAAAACGTTTAATAATTAAAACAGTCTCTCAGAAATTAATACAGTCTCACATTACTAAAGTGTCATTATGATTTAAACTTAATAAAAAGCGTTAAAATAAATGGTTCAGTTTAAAGTTAGCATTAATCAGGAACATTTAGCGAAATAAATAGATACTCAATGTCACGAATGATATGCAAAAAAAATGGAAACAGCAATAATCATACATTTCTCCATGACTGTCAGCTGTCAGAGAACATATTGTTTTTATCCGACAACAGAAAAAATACAGTTTTTTATTTGAGCGTGTTGACGAGCAAATGGCGGATTGGGAAACCTTAATTTGACAGGTTCGACGTTGAAAATGTTGGTGACGACTCAAAAAAAAACCAACAAAAATTAAAGTTGCTGATGCGGCACAGCAGAGGCTGAACAAAGGATAGATTTTTAAAAATTGTTAAAGTAGAATTGAAACAGATCTGGGTTGTGCTTGGCGAGGATAAAAGGGAGCCAATTTCTCAAGAGAATAAAACTTTTCTTGTAATAGAAGAAAGGATGTGTATTACAAATAAAAAGAAAAAATATAGCACAGTTATTGGATAAAATTTACATATCTTTCTACCAGATCTGAATAATAAATTATTCCTAGTGCTTTCACGTCAATAAAATATTTTTCCAAATAAGTTATGTTAAAATGGGCCATTTAAACAGTTATTAATAAGAGAAAATTTTAGATATCATAATATAAATATAGAAAATCTTACAATTCACAGTGTGTTTCTTACAAGAGCACCACCGCTCATCCATTTTAGGCCCGAAAGACTATTGTACTAATATCAAGCCACTATATTCGCTATTTCCGATTAGTAACTTCGAGGTGTATAAATTAAATAATTAGATTGGTGGCGTAGTATTTGATCTGGTAACACTGTTGGCTAGGAGGGGAGGAAGGCCACCATCTGATGCGTCCTTAGTACAAGTCAGTAAAGTCACTTGGAACTCTTGAACCAGATTTTTCTTGTGCGTTCTGAAAACGAGTGACAACAATTTAGAGAAACGGTGCGCTATCAAGGTTTGTCTCAGACTTGGGAAGAATGCAACGGATACTTTTGCAAAACTTCAACAAGCCTATGGGAACAATGTTTTGTCAAGAGGCTAGTTTGCAAAAAGTGATGAAAATGTCCATAGAATCCGGGATCTTGTACATTCAGATCGTCAGATGTCGATCAGAATAATAGAGAAAGAAATGAATTTAGCTCACCCAACTGTTGATTAAATTTTAACAAATGAATTAGGTAAGATGAAAATCTGCCGGAAAAACCTTTAGCAGAATCAAAAAGACAACAGGACGGAAACCATCAAAAATGACTATCAATCATCAACCATCAGCCAGTCATTACTGGTGACGAGTCTTGCATTTTTGGATACGACCCAAAAACTAAGCACCAGAATCAGTAATGGCACACTGTAACTCCATCACCAAAAAAAAAACCAGAATGCAAATCAGAGATTAAAAGCATGCTGATTTGCTTATCTGAAGCCAGAGGATCGCCCATAAGGAACATATGCTTTAAGACCAAATGGTAAACCAACATTTTTATCGAGAAATTATTGAAATATTTCGAAAAAGAGTCATTCGTGTGAGAAACACAGGAAGAACATCTGAGTGCTGCATCACAACAATGCTCGTTGCTACATAACGATTTCAATTCACGAGTTTTTGGCAAGTAAAAACATGATTATGGCTCCGCATCCCACTTATTCACCAAACTTCAGTCCCTGTGACTTTTTCGTTTTCGCAACATTGGAAATTCACCTCATTTTGGGATACTGGAGAACACTGACCGATCAGTACGTAACCGACCAGCTGGCCAGTAACTAAATTCAAGCACTATTATGAAGAGTAAACAAATCGTTTCCAGCGCTGTGTCCCAAAACAATTACTTTGAAGGAGACAATGTAGAATGAAATTTCAATAAAATTAAACAATTATAAAAAAGCAGTCTACTTTATTTATACACCTCATATGTCCTGCATCTCATCTTATGATTATTTCCTGTTTTCAAAACTTAAAATTTCAATAAAAATGACTCCATGCAATAACATATTCAAGACTAAAATCGCCGTAACAGCGATATTGAAAAAGGTGTTAAAATTGGAGCTAAAAGATTCTCTTGAAAGTCTAAAAATTCGTCTAAACGTTGCCGCAGATAAAATTTACTTGCAATATAAAGAATATTTTTACTAAAAAACTTAGCATATAAAAAAATATAGCATATAAAACTGCATATAAAACTTACACATGCGCAATATTTCTAATTAAGGAAGAAACTTAATAAAATCTATTGTACAAGAAATACATCCAACTTTAAGTAAGTCCTTTCGAAATAAACATCGCTTAATTACATCTCGTTCAGACCTACACAACACGTTTAATTGCAAACGACGAAGCATAATGATTGGAGCTTGACCCAACAGGCAATGAAATTAAAGCTCTATGAAGTTTTATAACACAATATAAGCTGCAATGTGATGCAGAAGGTTTCATAGTTGAAGTAGACTTTTAGTAGTAACATTAAAAAGAATCGTAAAAAATATAAATGTTTTTACATTTTCCCAAACACTTCCGTAACTTCGTTGGAGTTCCAAGTAGTCATAATGGAAATCTTAGCAAAAAAAAATCTGAAGTAAAACTGGACATTAAAAAAATATAACGCATCTATATATATATATATATATATATATATATATATATATATATATATATATATATATATATATATATATATATATATATATATATATATATATATATATATATATATATATATATATATATATATATATAAATATATATATATATATATATAAATATATATATATATACATATATATATATATATATATATATATATATATATATATATATATATATATATATATATATATATATATATATATATATATATATATACACACATATATATATATATATATATATATATATATATATATATATATATATATATATATATATATATATGTGTGTATATATATATATATATATATATATATATATATATATATATATATATATATATATATACACACATATAGAAAGAAGGAAAAATATATATATATAATATATATATAAATTTTTATATAAAAATATATATATTTATATATAAAAATATATAAATAGATAAGAAAAAGAAGGTTGAAATTCTATGGACATATCAGTAGACTCCCACCGACAAGACTCACAAACAGAATTCTTACGTACATACAAGCAGTCAAGTCAACAGTACCATGGATCGCACAAGTCAGAGCTGATCTGGGACAGGCACAAATGGGTCCGACAGAGATTGAGGATAGAAGAACGTACAGACACAAAATACATATGTGGAACGTTGCATCAGAGAACGAAGTGTCGAGCAGATCAGCAACAAAGTGGACGGAGGAGAGAAAGAGAATCCATGGAGAAAGGATGATGATCATCAGACAACAATGCAGATAGAAAAACCAATACCTGATATCCTGATGGACGAAGAGACAAAGGCTATAGACTCGAAAAATGGCAAGACTTTAGGAAAGAATGTTGCAAAAACAGTAAATTTTGACAAAATTGCAATCAAAATGTCCCAAAGAAAAAGAAATACCCAACTTATGGGAAAATACTGAAGTGATTCTTCTACATAATAAAGGAGCACAGAAAGATTTGAAAAACTATCGCCAATAAGTCTCCTTTTTGTAATATACAAAGTTTTCATCAAGATAATAGTAAAAACGATTTTAAGAACACTGAATGACGCACAACCAAAAGAGCAAGCAGGATTCAGAAGTGTCCAACAGGCCATAGAAAAGAATAATGTATACATCATGTTACTGTGCTTGGCTTATAATGACTATAAAAATGTATTTGACTGTACGTCAAAGCACATGAAAAATAACAGCAATATTGAAAAACGTGTTAAAATTGGAACAAAGCGATTCTCTTGAAAGTCTAAATATTCGTCTAAACGTTAAAAAAAACTGAATAAAGCAGATAAAATTTATTTACAATATAAAGAATATTTTTAAAAACAAAAAAACAAAAACAAAATAAAAACAAAAAACGCTTAAAATAATAAAACGTACTATATAGTATTATAAAAATTAATGTACATATATGTGCAGCAAAATGAAAAATATTACCATTTAATAATTTAAATATTTAAACTGTAAGAATATAGATTTTGCGAAGAACATATTTAATAAACTTTTTTTGCTACACTAAAAAGCACACACATAATTAAAACATTTTAATACAAAATGTTAATAATATTAGAACTAAGGGAAAATTTAAATCACAAAAAGTGTTCGCTTCGTGTTATTAAAATTCGATTAGCCTAATTCCTAATTTATTTGGATGTAAAACAGCAGAGATAAACATATTGAGCTTACGCTTGTATTAAATCCGAAAACAGTAGGCATATTAATAGCCGGTTATTTAGGCTTTATCGTTAGTTCCATTCGTTTTTACACGTTATTTAAATATTGAAAGAGCTTTCAATGTGTGCTCAAACAACGCAAAATATCAACATAAAAATCAATTAAAACATGTATATACGATAAATATACACAAAGAACTGAACAATGAATATACTTTTTGTAATTCATACACAAAAACTTTTCACAAAGCTAATAAATAAAACTAAACAAAGCGAACAAAATACAAAATAAAAAAGGTACACTCGACAACAATTAGACAAATATACGGGTGAGAAACGTAGACTCCAACAAGAAAGACTGTGGAAACGAAAATACTGAGAAAATTATATGGCTCCAACCAAAAGGAAGGAAGTTGGGGAACTACAACGAATGAAAAACTATTAACAACCTTTAATAGTTCAGATATAGTGAATGAAATCAGGAGCAAACGATTGAGTTGATGAGACCACATCGATAGAATGGACAGCGAAAGACCGGCCAAAAGTATTGGAAAAGAGTGTGGAAAGACCAAAGAATATATGAGATAGAGAGTGAGGAAAGATCTTCAAAAGATAGGAATAACGGAATGGAAGATGGAATACACAGTGGACGCCGAAAAAGCCGTGTCACAACCTCAGAAATCGTTGATAGATTATTAATTATTTTAGAGGATACACAATTGAAAATGCATAAGATAACTGTATCGAGATGCCTACATCTCCTAAATATCGACTTTTGAAATCTTAATAAGAAGTTATATTGAAAAACCTGACTGTTACTGATGTTCAGTTTGCAGACTCGAGAGATACTTAAAAAGTGACGAGTCTCTCTGGATCCAGCAAACTGAATACTTGCAAATGACAAATGCAATATCATCAAAACCTTGTAAAAAAGAAACTTCCAAAAATAAACGCACAACCGGACGGAAAATTATTGTTCTTATTAATTATATTTATATTTTATAATATAATAATATAGTTTAATTTAATCATTTGGTTTTATATTGTTAAGATATAGCTTCATGTTAACAATGCATTTTGAACACAGAAAAACCAACTTTAAAGTACAAGATTAGGTGTTAGTAATCATTCTACAACACAGGCTTTAAGCCACACTCAAACACCAAATACCTTTCACTTAATTAAAGGTGTCTTCCTGTGGTTAAAGAATCTGAACTGCAATCGCATTTTTAAGTCTTTCCGGACTGTAGGGAAAAATAACGTTCACAGTTAACGGGATGCTCTCAAATAAATTAGAAGTAAATAAAGGTGTTTTAAATTTGAAAAACATCACTAACTTTAACATAAATAATTAATTGAAAAATTTCACAAAATAAAACGACTATACTTAATGCGAGCCTCTTTTCTATCTTATTAAATATATATATATACTTACCTTAAATTATACCTAAGCCTAATATTTTGAAAAATAAGAAGAAAAAATATTCGAGAATTCTGAATCCCAAACTTTTAAAAATATTTTCATCATTCACTCATTCACTAATCAGAAAAAATTATGGCATATTTGCAATTATTTTAACGAAATGAAAATTGTTAGAGCGTTTTCTCTGATTTTAGTTTTCCTACTCTTCTTTCGATCGAAGTTGCTGCGTCAGAAAATTCTACCTCACCCCCTAAATTTTCCTAACGTTTATTCAATGTTGTTGTAAAGGGATTTTTTAGTAATCCTAAATAGCACATTAAATGCACAACATAAATATAAATATACTTCATTAGAATATATTTTCTTCACTTAATATATTGTATCGAACAGCCATAACTATAAACTAAATTAAATATTAGTGAAAAAATCATACAAATACAGAAAAAAAATAACATTAAAGGTACTAAAATAAATACACAATAAATTTCTCAAAAAATATATTTCATATAATGAACAACAATAACTTTTGTAACACACATATACACATATTTCTATGATTATAGAGATGTTTCGAAAAAAAGCAAAACGAAATAGATGACATAACAAAAACAGTTCTGTAATTTTATTTATAAATATATACTTTCCCCATTTATGCAAATATAAAAAAGAAAAATCCGATTCCAAACAAGAATAAAGCCAGTTAAGTTTAAGTAAAAGTCCGAAATTAAAATTAGTAGAATATTAAATAATATCGAAACTGCATCTCAAAGAAAAATACTAACATTCAAACAACAATCATGAGGAACAAAAAATTCTTGATGATATCAATTTAATCTTAAAAATCATATATAACAACTAAAAAAAAGAAGATTTAATCGAAGAGATGAAGGAGTGGGAATCAAAGCCTTTATTATTATATTTTTTTGGGTTTTTCACCACGATCTAAAACTCAAAAAATATAAAAAATATCTGTTCTTATGTAAATAAATTTAGTTAGGCACATTTATTGCAGATAAGAATCACTGAGACATTTGTCTCCGTTTGTTTTTTTTTTGTTTTTTATCCAATGATTCGTTATTTTCATAAGAACAGATATTTTTGATATTTTTTGAGTTTTAGATCGTATAGGCAAAAAACCTAAAAAAAAATATACGAACACGTCACAGTCATTCAAACATTAGCTTTATTATTATGACTAACTCTTAAACATGAGAAAGAACAAGGTAACATTCGATTATTTGCAGCCTCTTGTGGCGAATTTCTCGAAGAGATTATTTGCTGTTCTTTGCTTCTCTGTTATTTCCTTCTTCTAAAATGATTGGCAAAATGCAGCATATAATTTGCATAATAATTATAATGATGTACTATTGCTGTAAAAATACCATCATCAAAAATAATATATATTATTTATAAATAAATTATTGGAATATTGGAAGAGTATAGGAATTGAAACGAAAATGGGCAGGCCATATAGAGAGGCGATAGGATGCCAAATGGACCAAGACAATCCTGGAGTGGATATCGGTTAATCGAAAACGTCTTCGAAAAAGACCGAAAACACGATGGACTGATGATATAATTAAGTATATTGGACCCGAATGGCATAGGAAAGCCCAGGACGATGAAGAGATCTTCATCCTGCAGTGGATAGACGCAGACTGATGATGATGATAATGATGATTATATATATATATATATATATATATATATATATATATATATATATATATATATATATATATATATATATATATATATATATATATACAATATTCAATTATTCAGCAAAAAACCAAGTAGTGTGTAAACTTAGATATCTAACATTATAGAAAAATGTAAGCAAAGTAATTTTTCAATGACGTGGAATAACGAAATATGTACTGAAACGCTCCATTTACATTTACTGCCAAAAAATTGGCATTATTATCCAGAGCTATAGCAAAATATGTCTAGATGTAAGCTAGAAAATTCCTGTTAACATAAATCTAATACCAACAAACAACAGATATTTACGGTTGGCGAAGCAATTTACGAAAGAATCACGAAAGAGAAAATAATACTCACCAAGATAGATAGCGTCATATTTGAGAGAAAATATATCAAAAGAAAACAAAAACCGCATTTATAACACTATCGAAAAACATATGGAAAACGGACAGAAAGAAAAAAATTACTCAACGTCAAATATTCTTCTTCGGCCAACATATAATATAAAAAGATAATGAATCGCCCTCGGCTATAAAAAATCTGAAACCATCACTAAAATTCTTTAAAAGAAAACATAACGATACCGTCGAATCATTTTTCAGAAAGCACATTGAAGTATTCAGTTAAAAAGAAGTTGTAAAATGTACTTAAATGAAACCTCAAACTAAATAGTTTAAATGTACTAGTCAAAACTGAACATTTCCACAATAGGACACTAAGAAAGTAAACAGCTTTAGCATAAAACTGCTTCATAGAAAACATCTACTATAGTGTCACCAATCATCGTAGTTATTAAATACCATTGTTTACCTAGAATCTAGATGAACAATGCAATTTAATCAAGAATAGAATAAAATGATAAATTAAGGATTGTGAAATAGTTGTATTTATATCACAATAACATTTGTACAACTTAATGCAATAGTTGCAAGAGTAGTGGCTGTAGTCAAATGTAACATAATTGAGGCATTGCCTCGTTCTTCCGTTGCAACAAAAAGAGCACTGCCAAAACCTCAAAAATAATGTTTGAGGCTCTCTTTGAGGAGAGGATAACTTACCAGCAGTATCACTAAGAAATGGTTCAAATGATTTAATATAATTTCATTCATGTCACAACATCGCGCATTCCACCACTTTTGAAACGATTACGGACTTCGGCTGCTGAATTTTAAAGCATCCTGCGAATTTTCCAAAATTGGTCTCTCGAATAATATTCGCCTGGCCTAAACCTTATTAACGACCCATTCACCAAAGATGCAACATTAGGGACACTGCCTTATTTTTATGTTCTCTGAGAAAAAAAGGCACTACTGAAATTTAAAAAATGTGTCTGCAGCTTTGAAGGAGATAATCTTTTCCTGCATGACCAATAAGGAGTCATTCAAATGAAAAAATAATTTTAATATTGCTTCAGAACAGAGAATTATAGAAAAAATACTCCAATTTTATATATTTTAAAGTGAAGCTGATATAGCAAATTTTGCTCCCAAACTCCTTAGTATGTTTATATATACTTAAACACTAATAAAGGTATTATTGTATATTTGATATATATTATCGTATCATATTCTACATATTCGAGAAGAAATTCAACATGCAGTTAATGCAAAAAAAACCGGGGAATTAATAAAGCGAAACAGAAGCTGAGAAAGAAAATGATCCAAATTTTTGACTTAATGCGTGAAGATGGTACAGTGTGCAGAGAGCGGACGGAAAGGTTAGAGGTTGTCCAAAGATTTTATTCAAAGTAATATGACGATCAGAATCAGTCAAGACCAGCAATGTCCACTGAACAAAAGCTGGATATCCTGGTAGAGGAACTGACAAAGATTATAAACTCGATGAAAAATGTCAACGCTCCAGGAAACGATATGTTGAGATGTTAAAAGCTGGTGGCCGGACTTTACATAAAACACTAACAAAATTATACTCAAAATGCCTCAAAGAACAAAAAGTACCCGATTTATGGAAAAAATACAGTGATTTGTTTACATAAAAAAGAAGCACAGGAAGATTTAAAGAACTACCGTTCAATAAGCCTCTCCTAGGTGGTGTACAAAGTTTTCACCAAGATAGTATCCAAAAGAATACTAAAAAACCAAATGACGCACAACCAAAAGTGCGAGCAGGATTCAGAAATGGATTCAGTACAATGGATCACATCCAGGTTCTACAGCAGGTCATAGAAAGGCACAAACAATACATTATGCCACTGTGGGAGCAGGATGGAATAAAGATGGTGCATACTTAAACCATAACTTAAATAATCATAAAATGATATAGTTCATATTTCGCAAGACCCAGAGGAGCTGCAAAGATACATACAAGAGCCGCAAAGGGCTGAAGAACCATTTGGCTGGAAAATAAACCAGAAGAAGTGTCAGGACATGTTCAATAAATTTGTTGAGGACAAAATATCTTGGACAGAGGCAGAAGCAGAGGAGAGGATTTTAATGGAAGGGAATACCGTCCGGGAGGTGGAACGGCGCTATAAATGTGCCTGGCGGGCATTTGGCATAGTGTTTAAGCTCAGCATAGTGTTTAAGAACAAACTACCACTTCGCCTGAATAGTCTTTGATCAGTGTGCCCTGTCTGTTACGACATACGGAAGTGAAACCTGGACACTCACATCGCAGTCAGTTGAAAAACTTCTGGCAGCACCGAGGAGAATGGAAAGATGTATGCGTGCAATTACTAGATGGGAATAGAAAGACCTACACATGGATTAGAAAACAAATGAAAATGAATGACATTATTGGAAGAATAAAGAAATTGAAATGAAAGTGGGCAGGCCATGGAGCGAGGCGATGGGACGAGAGATAGACCAAGGCGATTCTGGTTTGGATACCGCTTGATGTCCACGAGGAAGACAAAAACACGATGGACTGATAACATCATTAAGTATATTGAACCCCGAATGACAGAGGAAACCTGAAGACGCGAGAGTTGGGAGCATGCTGAAGAGGCCTTCATCCTGCAGTGGATTGACACGGGCATAATTCATCCAGTCCGCATCCAGTGTATTCTCAAAAATTCTCCCTTTCGAATAATCAGCTCTTTAACCAATAATAAACTCTATTGTTGAATGTATAAAAAAAACCTTTTTTCAGAACTGAACTTCAACAAATCCACAAAAGAATGGTGCAAATGTGTAAAAAGACATCAACATCGTACTACATTAAATCGTACGGTCCAACAAATTAATCGAGAAAAAAAAAGTGCGTAAATTATTAGAATATAAGAAGATTTACATATTGCAACTCAGTAAAACTAAAAAAAATATTTTGAGTTAACTGGAAAATTCAACTTCTTGTTGGTTTAAGAGATCACAACTTCATTCTTGTTTGGAACTCTCAAACCGTAGAGGAATAAAACCGTGTTAAGGCTAAAAATTCAAATATAAATCAAATTGTACTGACAATTATATGTTATTTTTAGCCTTATATCGAAAAAAAAAAAGAAATAAAAGAAATTATTTTACATTCACTACGTTACCTTTTTAGTAAACTCATTTAATAATTGTCCACGCTAAAATTAGTCTTCATGTAGTGTTTCTGATTGATATGGATTCGTTTGATGGAAAGGATCGATATTCCATTAAATCTTGAACCTAACAAAGTTTCGCATTTAATTCGTTTTTCTGACATATGAAACCGAAGATTACAAGAACGAGAAGTCGTAAAGGCTCTTCAAAGCGCATTTTTTATTATCATTTTCGTATTAGAAGTTCGAAAGTTCGTTTGCTACTACTGGTCATCAAGTTCTTGATTAACAATGCTCAAAGTGGCTATTAAAATTAAAACGACTTTACTCGGCCAATAACTGAACGTCAAAACCATAATAAAACGTTTCATCCTTTTAACCAAGAAATATTTCTTTTTATGACACGTTCTTGAGATGTAAAAAGGATTCAATATTTTACTAAAAGGATTATATTTTTTTTCACTATTTCCTAAGAGATTATTCTCAGCAACGATATCCAAACTTGGAGACGCAAACTAGTGCAAAATAACGCGAGAAAAGTTTAACAGATATGTAGTTTTCATCACACAACATATATAAATAAAAAATATATACATCTAAATAAACTTTTAAAACATATCATAAAATGTTAATACATATTTTACAAAGTATTTACCTCCACCTAGCTCACTCTAACTTCGATGTATATATGAGAAAAATACTTATTTGAAAAATAAATATATTTTGCCTGCATTCAAGCATTAGTAAAAAAAAAAGCACCCGAAATTATCTGAGTGCACTGTGTACTTGAAAGAGCAGCTCTAGTGTCAAAAAAATATGAGCGAAGAACTTCACACTATATCTACAACTGTTATAAACTACATAAATAACAGGCATTTAAAAGTTTGTTTGCAAAGTTGTGTAAAGATATGGAAGCTAATTAAACCTCAAAAGAAAAGGAGAGGATTTACGGTTAGATGCGCATCAGCATCTAAGGCCATTTAGCGACTGGACCTACAGCTTAACGTGGGTTCCGAACCACGGTCATCAGCCTGCACCCCCCCTCAGGCTATTAACCCTTGGTTATGTGCCTACCCATAAGTCTGTCAGAAAACCTACCGATTGGCGAGTGACCAACGCAGAACACTTCTCAGAAGACATCCGGCCTTACCCAGCCTTTAACTGGCGTGACTGAGGGGTAATTCGTTGTCGGATTTTACATTCTTGTCGAGAAACAATCACAGACATTTAGGTGTGGATATGTGTAGGCGTGTGTGTGTATATGTGAGTGTATATAAGTGTGTGTGTAGGGTGAAAAGTACGACGGAGAGAAGAATTAAAGAAAATCACCCATCCGAGCGATCCGCACCTTTTACGTATGGTAGCATGACCTTTAGTGTATTTGGTTCATGATCCTCTATTGTTCTTCGTGTTTGGCTTTCCTGACGGTGAATGGCCTTCCTGATACAATTTTCTGAATATCCATTTTGTCTAAGGGCTGTGAAAATTTTTGGTAGTTCCTCGTTTCGTGTATCTGGTAGTGTCAGTCGGAAGGATCCTTGGATTCGAGAAGGATGATGATGGGATTTAGTGTTGAGGTATCGATCAGTGTGAGTTGGTTTCCTATACACTGTGTATTCGAGGGTTCCAGAAAGTTTCCTTGTAATGAGGAGATCAAAAAAATGGCAGTTTTCTATCATGTTCGACTTCCAAAGTGAACTATATTCAGGGGTGGATTTCGTTTAACTGGGTTAGGAAGTTGTTTAGAAATTCGTTTCCGTGAGGCCATATTATAAAGATATCATCTACGTAGCGTTTCGAAAGTTTAGGTTTTCAAGGTGCGTTGGCCAATGCCTTTGTTTCGAAGGCGATCATGAACGGAACGGAAACTCTTCTCAGAGTCGGACTCTTCGGTGGCCTCTTTGAAAGCCACCAGTACTATACAGTAAGTATTAAGTAATCAACTTAATTTTACCTGACATTTATTTATGAAAAAACTAAGTAATAATATTTAATCTTCTTAGTAATCTTGTTTTGATTTCAAAAAGGCATTAAGGCTTCTTTCGACTTCCTCGAAAAATGTGAAGCGGTTATCAATGAGGTGATGTTGCAGGATCAGAAAAGATGAAATTTCGGAGGGGCCAAAATTCTAGAGAATACGCCAGGATAACTAGTCGCCGAGTACGCGCACTAAACGAGCATACGCTTGCTAAATTCGTTAGTCGCGGGCCGGATTGATAACACTGGCGGACCGTAGTTTGAAGACCTTTGGTTTAGACAACAAACTTGAACTTGAAAGACAAAGAATGCCCAGGTAAATTTTACCTCACATATATGTATGAAAAAATTAAGTAATAATATTTAATCTTCTTAGTAATCTTGTTTTGATTTGAAAAAGGCATTAAGGTTTTTTTCGACTTCCTCAAAAAATGTGAAGCGGTTATCAATCAGGTGATGTTGCAGCATCAGAAAAGATGAAATTCCGGAGAGGCCAAAATTCTAGAGAATACGCCAGGATAACTAGTCGCCGAGTACGCGCACTAAACGAGCATACGCTTGCTAAATTCGTTAGTCGCGGGCCGGATTGATGACACTGGCGGACCGTAGTTTGAAGACCTTTGGTTTAGACAACAAACTTGAACTTGAAAGACAAAGAATGCCCAGGTAAATTTTACTTCACATATATGTATGAAAAAATTAAGTAATAATATTTAATCTTCTTAGTAATCTTGTTTTGATTTGAAAAAGGCATTAAGGTTTCTTTCGACTTCCTCAAAAAATGTGAAGCGGTTATCAATCAGGTGATGTTGCAGCATCAGAAAGGATGAAATTCCGGAGAGGCCAAAATTCTAGAGAATACGCCGGGATAAAATATCCCAGCCTAACTTGATAATCGTTTCCAGAGTACATTTTCCCTCATCAGTGTAAAACACTTTTTCTTCCACAGCGACACTCACACGAATCAGCTGGTGCTGATAATGATGACTGTGACTGTTTGACCAAATTAGAACAACACATAATGCATGACGTCCAACTGATCCCATCATATATACTGCAACACCTTTTTCGTGTGGATGTTTGGTTTTGCCATACTGAGGACCCAACGATTCTCCTTTTGAATTTTCCCCGAGCTTACTCCAAGTTCGTGTTCAAGCTCTAGCAGTGTATGACAAGGATTTCCTTCCAGCATTTCCAATTCTTCCTATTCTTCATATTTCATATTTTTTGGCTGACCGGAACTTTCTTCAGCAATTCGGAATTGCTGGAACCACTTCTGACTACGAACCGATCAATATCTGCAAAAGCCACACAAATCATGCCCTAAGCTTCGGTAACATTTGTTTTCGGTTGAATGACGAAAAAAAACTGTGTCTTATGTTACTTTTCGAACGACATCGGATGTACAGCTGATTCTTCAGATTATATTCGCAACAGGCTCGTTTGATACCTGGTTTTGAAGCTGATAAATGGCCGTTTAAAATAACTATATGGCAGAAAAAAATTCTGATTGGAATAGGTTCTATAGTGGATGAAATGTGAGGACCGAGAATTAAATTAATGACCCAATAAATCGGGTGTTCAATTTGAACAACCCTTTGTAATAATGAGCAATATTATCGAAATTTCATTATATCCCTATGTAACATAAGAATCTACAATGTGTACGCTCTGTATTTAATTTAATTTTATTTTTCGTTTACATTTCCTATCGATTGTACATCTCGTTTTAATTTTTGTTTCCCCAATCGAAGCTGTATTTCCATTTTAAACATTTTTAATGTTTAATTGTTCCACGCCTTTGATTAGCTTTCCGAAGAATTTCTCGCAATTTAGATTAAGATTTGGATCTTTTAGCTAAGATATTTTTATTTAAATAAGCCAGCTGCTCTTTTAATTAAATATCAAATTTCATTTAACTGAATTAAGACGAGAATATTGACCCCGATATTGAGATATCACAAAGGTGACTATTTTGGATACTTGTTAAGAATTATTATTTCCTTTGAAGATAACGAATAAAAATTAGATTTAAAATTATTATTATTACCTTTTTGATAACGGGAAAAAAACAATAAAATTAAAAAACATTATGCCACATATGGAATGGACTGCTTTCTTCACAGAAATGCGCTTGCTATAAAGTAGATGCCAGATAATTTACAAAACTTTCTGTCAAAAGTGGTAAAAATTGTAAATTTTATTACAAGCCGACCATTGCAGACTAGATTGGTGCACAAAGGAATAGATGCCAAATACTACTCACTGCTTTTCCATACTGAAACCAGGTGGTTGTCGCGAGGAAAAGTTATAACGAAGCGTTTTGAATTGCGGCATGAATTGAAAATCTTTTTTACAGATAAAAATAGCCCATTTTCAGAGTTTTTACAAGATCGAGAAACTAAACTCTAGCAGATTTAATTAGAGAATTAAAAATATTTCGGGAGGTATCTGAAGTAAATGGTTATAGGAACATTGTAGATAAATTAATTAGAAAACATAAGTTCAGAAAATTATTGAAAGGATCTTGGACTTTTCAAAAGGAATAGAACACAAAGAAATTCATGGTAATACCATTTGATGCCCAATTAACAAGAGGGCTAGAGAAAATTTTGAAAAAAGTGGACATTAAGGTTGTCTACAAACCATATAATAAATTAAAAGAAGTTTTGGGTAATCCAAAGGATAAAGTAGAGCAACATGAAAAGTCAGGGATTTACGAAATTAGTTGTCAAGACTGTGATCGAAGATATATTGCGCAAACAAAAAGATTCATATTGATAAGATATAAAGAACATATTGCCCACATTACATATGAGAGAAATGAAAAATCTTGTATTGCCCCACATGCAATCGAACACGACCACAGTATAGCTATTAGTAATTTAATGCTAATTAAAACTGTTAATAATAATAAGGCTTTGGATGTATATGAAAGCATTCAAATAGAAAAATGTAAGAAAATCATGAACCGAGATAAAGGACCTATTCCGTTCAGTCAACTTTTTCAATTATTAATGTAAGGCTTAGTAAACTTCACGGTTCATGATTTTTACACGCTTCGTTAGGTAGGGATTTTCATAAAAATAGTACATAGTTTAGTTTTAGAATTAGATTATATCATCTTCTGATAATGCTAACGTGGTTAGCCAAACGTGCGTCGAGCAGTTCAAAAAAAGTAATTTGGAGTTTAGTGGTAAATCTCTTCAAGTTTAATGTTTCACACTAAAGGTTCCAATAGAAGAATTGAAGATCGAGAAACTTTATTACTGTTGGCTTACTTGAGTGATATATTTTTACATTTGAATGACTTGAATGAATACGAGTTTACAAGGCCGTAACAAAAACATTTTTTCAGTGATAGATAAGTCATGCATTCACTTTAACTTCGGATTATATTATGAAAAATATGGATTTAGAAAATTCTATTATTGATCACGTGTTGGAGAGCATGAAAACGCATTTACGCGAATTGAAAATGTTACTGGAATATTTTTCAAATAGCAACTATGATTTGTCGAAAAGATGGGTTCTCAATCCGTTTGATGAAAATGTTGAAGCTGCTGAATTACTTATTGTGATTCACAACCAACTTATTGATTTAGATAAATTTTGGCTTGCACCACAATGTGAATACGGAAGGCTAGTAACGGAAGCTTTGAAAACATCAATCCCCTTCGCCATTTCTTACTTATGCGAAAAAAGCTTCTCATCTATGGTGGCTTTAAAAACTAAATATAGAAATCATGTATTATCACTTTGCTTATGTGTATTTGCAATGATGATCCACGTATAGAAAAATTTATAAGTGAAAAACAAAATCAACCGTCGCATTAAATTATCATTTCAAACAACTTTGGCTATTACTTTATTTAAATTTATTTTATTATGTTGTTATTACCTAGTAATATTTAATTTTCTAACATACGTTTTTAAATTAAAAATACTTTAATAAAATGATGTTTCGTAAACGGGTTTTATTTTTTGAACGCATTGCGACCCCCCGTATTCCTGAACGTAACCCCCTGGTTAAGACACGATGGTTCAGACGAGGGACTCCAAACTTTCCAGCCTTAGAGCCATAGTGATTGCTCCAGTAGGTTTCTAGGACAAAAACCGTTCGAATTGTCCTGCCATTAACTATAATTTCTAAACTAGTCGCCGAGTACGCGCTCTAAACGAGCATACGCTTGCTAAATTCGTTAATCGCGGGCCAATTGATGACACTGGCGGCCCGTAGTTTGGAGACCTTTGGTTTAGACAACGAACTTGAAAGACAAAGAATGCCCAGGTCAACCGAAAAAATGGAACATGCCGCTTGCAAGGTTGTTGGAAGAAGACGATATACAAACTCAATAACAAATAGTAGAGAGGTTAAATATTAGCCGCTGAACTATTTGTGATCGTCTGCATGCCATGGGAAAGATCCAAAAGGCAAAAAAATGGGTACCACATCAGCTGAACGACACACCGATGGAAAAGCGAAAGACGGTCTACAAAATTGTACTTTCTCGGCATGAAACTAGACACTTAAAGCCTAGGTTAGAATATACAAAACATCAGTAAGAGCAATAATGAAATACGTAACCGAAATAACGGCAGATCCAAGTAGAAATTCGCAAATGATGATCACGGTGAAGATGAGAATTCTGAGAATAATTCTCGGCAAGACATTAAGTGGTAGAGTAAAGAACGAAAAGCTAAGATAACAGAACGTCGAACACAACGAAATGGATAAGAAAAATAAAAAATATTGAACAAGATTACTAGACAAAAATACTCAAACTAGGCAGCATAAGACCTCAAAGGTGCTCTCCTCAGCATCAAGAAGTCTGACATATATAATTAAAGAAGCAGCATCTTTTAAGATTTTCCCATATTCATGCTACTGTTAATTTCAAACGATGTGATTGTAAACAAATCAGCAGTAATTTTCAAAATTAACATCCTATGGAAAAAAACTGATTTTAGATTGATTAAAAAGGAATATAGGAAGCTACTTAATTCGCAAATATCCAAAATGAAACTCAACATATAATTTATGGCGAGTTTATTACATATTCTCATAGTTTGACCGGACACGCCACAGCTGTATCAAAATAATAACAAAAATGAAAACCATTTATTTCCACCTGAAAAAGAATAATTTTAAAATATAAACGGCAATACCCGCCAGCCAGCATACGAAACAACGCAAAAAAAAAACAAGGTGAACTAATTGAAAATATATTTGATATTGTTGATTATGATAGGTTTTGTTTAGCTTAATGGTGCTGTAAAAGGGCGAATGAAAAATTTAAAAGTAGTGGGAATAAAATACTAACTAGAATTAATTAATTTTACGAGGGTAGTCTGAAAAGTTTCCAGTCTGAAAACTTGGGCATGCGTTGAAAGAATAATCTTGAAAATTTCAGCAATATTAAATGCTCAGTTGGTTAGGTAACAGTCGCTTATGCAAATTAAGGCCGAGATGGATACTGTTTAAGGGTAGTCTGCACCATCATTCCACCATGAAATTTTGGGCAGTTGAATATAAACGTGGTCGTACCAGCTTGGTTGACGATCAACGTTCGGGACAGCCAAAAACTGCAACCTGCAACTGCAACGCAAACTGCAAACCTGCAACCGATAACATTGAAAATGTCGAATTAAGGTTAGAGAGCTAGCAGAGGCTGTGGCCATCTGGTTTGTCATATACTGACTGAGTAGTTGGGCATTGAAAAGCTAACCGCGCGTTGGGTGCCACGATTGCTGACTCACCCAGGACCAAAAACGCATTTGAATGAACATTTCCGAAGCCCTGTTGAAATAATTTAAGCGAGCTGCACTCCTGAAACCAAGGCACAGGCAAAATTGTGAACTGCAAAGGATGAATCGACCCCGAAAAAAACCGACTGTTCCATCGGCCGGGAAAGTGATGGCGACTGTTTTTTTGGGATAGTCATGGAATTTGTTAATCAACTATCTTGAAAATGAGAAAAATAATATCAGGGGCATACTACGCATCGTTACTTGACAATCTGAAGGCGGAAAAACGGCTGCATTTGAAGAAAAAGAAAGTTTTGTTCAACCAAGACAACGTACCGTCTCACACTTCAGTGGTCTCCATGGCAAAAATTCACGAATTGAGATTCGAATGGACTGACCATCCACAGTATTCACCAGATCTGAGACCCAACGACTTTTTTCTCTTTCGCTCGGAGAATAGAGATTTAAATCGAATGAGAAGGCCCTCACCTATTCATAAAATAAATAAATCAATAATAAAATCGACAAAAATAATGGAATGTGGAAGATGAAATAAATATAGAACTAGACCAAAAAAGGACATTCGACACATTAAACTGTATACTGAAAAACAGAACACTTCAAAGGTATTCGATAGGTTCGTACTACTTGTGTCTTGTGCCGAGGAGAAACATGCATCTGATAAAGACCCAACGAGCTATCGAGCGCCAAATGGTACATGACGTTACATTCAAAAACAAAAGCCAAAACATGTGAATACGGCATAAGACAAAACTCGCAAATGTTCTTTCTCTCGAAAGAACAGATCGACTGAAATGGCAATTTGCAGGTCATAACGCACGCCAAACAGACAGCAGGGAGAACGTGCGAGGCTTAGATTGGCGACCAGTTAAGAAAAAGAACACGCGGAAGACTACAGATGCAATGAGGAGATGACTTGAAGCATCACGAAGGTGTAGCATGGAAAAAAAGTTGCCCAGAACAGGACGCGATGGAAAGAACTACGGGAGGCATACATCCGCAATTGGATTGAAGAACGCACATCAATAATGAAAAATAAATGATATAACATAGTAATTAGCAGACTCTAAATCACGAATATGATACTTTCATAAACAAATAAACATAAACCTGTTTTCGAAATTTTCCCGGTCAGAATATGCGGAATATTTTCCGTAAAAATTTATTTGTGAAGACCTGAAGTTTATTTCTTATTGTCTTCGTTATTTTCCACATTTCACATCCATAGCAAGACAGCCAAATGTTTACGTCGAATATTATGTTGATCGCCACACAGGTGCCAGAGCTCGAAAAGCTCCTTGAGCTTTTCGTACTCTGCTTCTTTTGGTATTCTCCATTTTTTGTGTATTTTGTAATAATAACCATCGTCAGAAGTAACGAAACTTGGACATGTTCATATAAATCCCAAACAAAACACTCCTGGGTGCGGGGGTATTCCAAGGTGCACCACAAGCAACAAAAGTTATTCGTTCTCACAGTCCTTGCATCGCTCATAAATCACAAATATTAACATACAGCGTCCTTTGGCTTTTCTGGTCAAGGGACTAATTTGTCAGTAAATCGATATTGCGATATTTACATTATATATAATAAGCATTCATCCGTCACACAGTCCTATTTTCTCACCTTGTGATTTATTTTTGTTGTAAAGTGATAAAGGAGAGTATTCCAAAAAAAAAAGTCCATTGGTGCATATTTGTGTGTTTTCTAATTGCTTCCTTTTGCAATGAACAACGCATTGAATAATACAATTGTATGATTAAGCAAAAACGCATAGGCTAAGAGAAAAATTAGAAACAACATTAGAGGCATACAAGATCTGATATTTACAATTAGACTCTTAGGAGAAAAACTGTTAAGAAAACAAACCGAAATCCATATTTGTTTCACTATCCTGTAAAAAACATTTGATAGAATATAAAGAAGAGATGTCTGGAAACGTCTAAATAGAAAAGCAGTAGAAGAGAGAGTATCAAGGCCTTATACAACAACAACAACAACAAAAATTGAGTGAAAATGCATAACGATAAATCCACAGAATTTCAGACAGGAATAGGCCTAAGACTGAGCTGTGTACTGAGTCCACTGTTATTTTCAGTAGTTATTAACGATGTTGTAAAGAACAGCAAAGCAAAAAATCAAAAATACAAAAATAGATCTTGAAAATCAGATATCAGGGAAAAATGCAAATTCTGAAGAAAAACTACAACATAATGTAGTACATAACATAAAGTAGATGTAGAAATAAATATTGACATACAAATAATATTGTACTCGATGGGAAGGTAGCAAGTCAAAAATTATAAGTATTTAGACCCAATAATAGTAGATAATGAAAAAAATGGACAGTGAAATGAACGAAAAATGGGAAAAGCAGGCAAACTACACCCTAAAAACAACATTCCTAGGAAAAAGAGAGATACCGAAAAAGGTAAAAGCACAGGTGTGTCAGAAAGTGATGAGACCATCAATGATATACGGCAGCGAATCTTGGAGCTCAACAAAGGAAGACAAAAGTAGAATTACAGCTGCAGAAATGAAATTCCACCGCAAAATAGAGGGAATTATAAGAAGGGATAGAGTGAGAGATACCACAGTAATGGAACAATTGGAAACGAAACCAACAGAAAGAGCTAGAGAAGAAAGACAACTGAGCTGGCTAGAACACATTCACAGAATGAATGAAGAGATATTAGCAAGAAGCAAAAACACGAGGAAAAAAATAAGTTGGACGTCCAAGATTGAGATGGGAAGAACAAGTTCGACAAGCGGCAGAAAAACGAGGAATTAATATTGAAATGAGGCTAGAAAATTGGAGGAGGGTAAAAATTGATGAAATACCATCATGCTGAAATGTAAACTGTCAGTCTTACGCCTAATGGTACAACGGACTTTTAGAATAAATAAATAAATATTTAAGATGGTTTCATAAAACGTTGTCTATGTAAATCAGATGGCGCTGGTTTCCTAGAGAGCGTTGGTTGTGACCGTTACGTCAAATAACGGTGCCGCCATCTAGCCTGCGACCGTCGTAGTGATGGCAAACAGTCGTGGAACGTTTTTTCCCGTGTAGCAGACTCAGTTTTAAAATAAAAAATTAGTGCGCGCAGTACAAACGTCAATTGAACCAGCGAGGATGATGAAATATTGAAAGATAATATGAAGAGCATAAGCTATAGAAAAGCCCACTCAAAACAAAAAAAATTAAATGCACCTGCTGTAGCATCATTTCTAAATATTTGTGTCCCCTAAACGATATTTTTCGCCTTCCGATGACTAAATATCAAAATATAGTAACAATGCTATGTCTCTGGATGACATGTGCTATGCTATGAAGGAGCTGTATGCTATATCTAGTCACTATAAGTTGATCGTATTTTTTACGTTACATCTCTTGTCACCATTCTTACGGTCGTTTTCTTACGTCCGCCGCATCATATTGTCCGCTGCATCTTTCTTAGGAAACCATAGCTTTACTGCAATCTTCAATACAAAATTCAAAGCATTATGCTATATAAACTACTTATATTTTCCCTTAATTTGAGCAATCACACTGCAGATGTATTGAAGTAATAATTAAAATGTCCAATATGTTGGATATAGGGTAAAAGCCGGATAGTTGCCTCAGTTGGATGCATGCCCCGGTTTTGAATACACTATGTTAGGGATGTTGGTGGTGTTAGCGTTTTACTATAATTAGAAGTGCCCCTCCTGCAGACCTCAAAGCCAATCTTCCGCGGTAAAACTTTGACGAGCGTCGAAATTATATTGGTAAGTAATTTCTATTGAATATTTTTATTACTAATTGTGGTTTCGGGCAACTTTTTGTTTCTTTGCATGCATTAAAGTTAAAATTACACTGATAAGTATCCGAATCAAAAAGGATAGTCGCTCCATTTACGTTTGTGGATAGTCGCTCCAGGGGCAACTCTCCGCAACTATAAAGTATTTAACGAGCAAAGACATATTTTTTTTGGTGTTTTTTCCAACTTATTTTTACATCAATCATCTCTTATACTGAAAATACCGCTGAGCGTATCTAAAAGGGCGAAACAATCATCAGAAAGTTTAAACTCCAACGATAAAATTGTCCAGAAGAATAAAGAAGAGGAAATAAAGAAAACAAACAAAATAACGGAAACTAAAATTAGAACAGCGAAAAAAAAATTTAAGACAGTAAAAAACAAACCGGCTGGTTGCATGAAAAGCATTGTGAAGAAAAGAGAGCAACCGCAAAAAAAGAAAAAGACCGAAACATATATCGATATTACCATCAGTAAAACTGAATAATACAGATTTTAATTGAACTGAACCAAGGAAGAGCTTTTGTAAGAGAAGAATATAATTTACAGGTGTGACAGTGAAAGTGAAGAAAATGTTATAAGTTCAAAAACATCCAAAGGAAAAGGCACCGATGGGCTGCCTAAAAAGGGCGAAAAATCGAAAAGAGACACTGAAAAGGTATTAAAAGTGAAAAACGCGAATTCAAAAATAGAAAATAGGAATAAAAAAGTTTCAGTTCATTACTGCGCAGAATGTTTTGAGAATTACAATTTTCCTAAATTGAAATCAAATTGGATTCAATGTGAGATGTGTCGAATGTGCATGAAACTTGTACAACATTCAAAAACCATTGCATGAGATGTGGAAAGTTGAAAACCCTGACTTCTGGTAATAATTAATGCTAATGCCAAATTTGATTGCCATATTGTTCTATCTTTAAGATAAATAATAATATTATACTAATAACTTACCAAACTTAAAGTTTGGAGGTTATTTTTGTTGTATTTTTATAGTTTAAAACGTTAAAACTTTAAAACGCTAATACTATTTTATAATGTTGATTAATCTTTTGATTATTACTTAATAAAGGATCTCAGTACTAAAGTCTCAGTAATAAAGATCTCAGGATCTCAGTAATAAAGACTGATTACTTAAATTGATATAAATTTGTTTCTATCGAAAAAAAATCATAGTGACTATCCCGGCTCACTGCAAGTATGCCCCGAAGTATTTTTAACGTTAGGCTACTATCCACTACAGTAAGCAACTATCCCTTTTTTGAGAGGTCAAATAAAACAAAATTTACCAAATGTTTACAAAAATAGGCTACTATAAAAGAACACAGACCTATGTTTTGATATAAATGTTGCATTATATTTAGTTAGTACATATTTTTTAATAGAGATGTTTTGAAAAGTGGGGCATCTATCCGGCTTTTATCCTATATTATATATATATATATATATATATATATATATATATATATATATATATATATATATATATATATATATATATATAGATATATATAACACATGGGCTGAAAAGTCCCGGGCCTAACACATAGATGGCGCTAGTTTTATTGCAGTCACCTTTTTTTCAGTTAATACTAACCTTCAAAAGACAGCTGTTAAAATTTCATGATATTCTATTCATTAGTTTGTGAGTTATTGTGCTAAGAGTGACGCTACTTTTGTTATTTTCAAAACAATGGATCAAAAACAATTTCGTGTTTTAATTTTACACTGCTTCTTGATGGGAAAAAATACCGCTCAAGCGAAGCAATGGCTTGAAAAGTGTTATGGGGACTCATCTCCATCAGAAACAACAATAAAACGTTGGTTTGCTGACTTCAAACGTGGTCGTAGAGACACCGATGATGCAGAACGCAGTGGACGTCCAAATGAGGCGGTAACGCCAGAAAAAATAAAAAAAATCCACAAAATCGTTTTGAATAATCGAAAAGTGAAGTTGCGTGAGTTAGCTGACATCGTAAAGATATCAAAAGAACGTGTTGGCTTTATATTGCATAAGCATTTGACTATGAGAAAGCTCTGTTCAAAGTGGGTGCCGCGTTTGCTCACTGTTGACCAAAAACGAGAACGTGTTGATGATTCTGAGAAGTGTTTGGCCATGTTTAAACGTAACAAACCGGAATTTTTGCGTCGATATGTGACAATGGATGAAACATGGATCCATCACTTCACTCCGGAATCAAAACGATCGTCATCTGAGTGGACCGCAACTGGTGAACCTCGTCCAAAGCGTCCGAAAGCACAACAATCGGCTGGAAAGGTTATGGCCTCGGTAATTTGGGATGTGCGTGGTGTAATAAATCAAAACAATGGCAAAACTACATGAATTGAACTTCGAATTGCTCCCACACATCCACCGTTTTCGCCAGATTTGGCTCCCAGCGACTACTGGCTGATCGCAGACCTGAAAAAAATGCTCGCCGGTAAGAAATTTCGCACGAATGAAGAGGTTATCGCTGAAACTGAGGCCTATTTTGAGGCAAAAGATAAATCATTCTACAAAAGTGGTATTGAAATGTTAGAGCGGCGCTGGAATGATTGCGTTGCTCTTGATGGAGATTACGTTGATGAATAAAGCTAATTTTGAACCAAAAAAACTGTGTTTTCTTTGTTCAGCCTGGGACTTCTCAGCCCATGTGTATATATATATATATATATATATATATATATATATATATATATATATATATATATATATATATATATATATATATATATATATATATATATATATATATATATATATATATATATATATATATATATATATATATATACCTCATTGATAAAAAAAAATATACAAGATATATATTTAACCGAAAAAAATGCACCTTCAGAATATCATTACTTATTTGTGTAAATCAATTATAAACTAGACTAGTTTCCTTCACTTTTACGAAACAACAAATGTTTATCGACTTGTACAAGTCTCATGAAATAACAAAACCAAACCTTTATGCAATCAATACTCTAACGTTCATGCAACTGGACATTGCACTTTGTAAATTGCCTTCAACGAAAATAGAACTAGAAAAATATGTAAAAAAACACGAATATAGAAATCAGCTTTATTCACGAATGTCCAATATGAAATTCAACATTTCGAGATGGATAAGGAGCTTATGTTTTACATTGGTTGGAGCCGTAATACTGAGCTGTATCAAAGCAATTGCAAATACGGAAGGAAAAGGGAAAAAGTTCTTGTAGAAAAGAATAATGTAACAGATTCAAAACTGTTATATAATACAAAATGCAGCCATATTTAATATATATATATTTAAAAAATCTACATATTCATCACAGTTTCAGTATAGTGAAATACACATTTACGCCACACGTTATCCGGATTTTCTAAATCCTTAGAAAATATTAACCAAACATACATTCTGTCAAATATATACCTGGTCGATTTGAAAATTACTCTTAAAAATATGAAATGTTATGAACAAGCCAGTTAGAACCCAACATTCCTAAAAAGCATTATAACGAAAGACAAGACGTGGGTTTATGAGTTTGACAGACAACTCAGCTAACAAGCTTGGGAATGGCACTCCGATAACAAGCCGAACAGGACAAACCACGCCAAAATCGCTCGAAAATCAAAGTCATGTTGACTGTTTTCTTTGAATATCATGGATTCGTTCCAACAGTCAACAAACAATATTATCCAGGCGTTATGCGCAGTTTCAGAGAGAATGTTTACCGAAAAAAATCCAAGTTTGAGGAAGAACATTTCTTTTGTACTACGATATGTAAAAGTTATAGACGAAGCTGATATCATATTCGCCAAATATGTCTCCGTGTAAGTTTTTCCCCAAACTTAAAATCCAACTTGAAGGAAGAGGGTTTGAGTCCATTAAAACCATAAAATGGTTGCCATACCATAAGACTGTACCGGTAAGTCTAACCACTTACCGGTACAGTCTTATGTAAGTCTTAATAAGAACTATTTCGACGCCTAAATTATTCACTATTTTGAAGACGAGAAGATAAATTTGAATGATTAAATCACAATTTTGTGTTTTACTAAACAATTCTTGGCATTTATTTGACAGAAATTTCAACTCTTCATAAATTTCAACTCTTCACAAAACTAAAGAACCAAATTCTTGTTATTTGATTAACTAGTTTTTGAATAATCTTGAATATTAGTTCTTTTGTTTATAAGAAATAAGAATTTATGGATAATGGATAATGGCAATGAGGATAAATAATGTAAATATTAGGTCGAGTCATAAATAACTTTCAATGCAGCTAGGTAGAATCTATAGCTCATTCAGAGAAACAATGGTTACACGTCATCAATCTAGAGAAACCTATTACCAATTTAAATCCATAAGAAAGAAAAAATCATTTAAAGTTCAAAGCACTCTCTTTCCTTCTTCCTCTAATCCTATTAGAATCGGATAAAAATACTGTGAGCCGGCGGATTACATTCTGTGAATTCGCTGCCAAGACAACATACTTGACTTATAAACAACTTTTTCGTAGAATCTGTCATTTTCATGTTCTGATCGTTTTTGAGTTATGCCTTCAAAAGTTTCTGAATTACTTTTACTGTATTCTTTGCTGTTTTAGCTATTTTCTGGTTTTGTTTCTGTTTTTGTGAGTTCTGTACGATTAGGTTAGATAATGCTGCGTGGTTA
Organism: Cosmopolites sordidus; assembly: GCA_031761425.1. Lineage (NCBI taxonomy): Eukaryota > Metazoa > Arthropoda > Insecta > Coleoptera > Curculionidae > Cosmopolites > Cosmopolites sordidus. Next base: position 45 of record JARFXV010000088.1, on the reverse strand, counting down.
GGTTAGAAAATACACCATATCACAGTACACTGATCGATAAACCTC